>BQNB010070979.1:0-32928 GCA_026074375.1 Tanacetum coccineum
AGTTTCTTATGTGTTTGAAAACTTATGTGTATTTATCTTCAGGTATTCAAATGGGTTGAAGGGTTTAATTCTTAGAACACCATGATTCTCGAATATTTGAACGTGTAATTTACTAAGATAGAAATTCAATCCTCAAGACATTGTCATTTATGTACTTGTTTTGTTTATTGTTCAATTTTTCATGCAAAGGAATTATACTAAATTGGGGAGGATTGTTAGAAATTTAGTGCAATTATGGGAATCGGATCATACTTGGCAATGGGTTTGAAGGTACGGAGTGTACACCCATCAAATCACTGATTTTCCCTGACTCTTTTAGTGGTTAGAATTAGATGGGTGGTTACAAACATTTAAGTGGCATGTTGACTACATTAAATGTTTTTAATATCTTTTGCCTATTTAAGTAGCATATTTGACTACATTAATGATCATATATTTAATTTGGTCATGTAATAACTAATTCTTAAATTATGGAGGATAATTATGGAAGAGATTAATTGGCCATTAATCTCTCATTAATTCCATGAATAGGTTTTGAGTAAATCCCCTATAAGGATCACAATTGCATGGAAAAACACACAGAAAACAAAAACACATAGAAACGCAAGGTTCTTGATCTGTGCCTAAAACAAGAACAAACACTTGGTTTTATCCCAATGAGGTATTCGTGTAACCCAGGCATAGGGTCGAATAATCTTCTTTGGAAAGTGATTACACGACTTCACGTGATATCCGTTAACCATCTTGGTAATTAGCTAGGCTATTGATTGTCTTCATCCTGATCTGGGATCTACTACAACCAACAATCAAAGAAAAATATTTTGTGATAATCAATGGCTGCTGTTACTATGAGTGTGGTGTATGTGCTCACTACTCATATACTTGAAGATGGTGGGATAATGATGATTATGTCTGCAGAGGTTTAATCCTTAATGGTATGTCTTATCCTTTGTTTGATATTTACCAAAATATTGAATCTAGAAAAGAACTATAGGATTCCTTGAAGGCTAAATATATGGCTGAAGATGTATAAAGTAAGAAGTTTCTTGTAAGTAATTTCACAAATTACAAAATAACTGATTCAAGACCAGTTATGGAACAACAAATGAACTTCTTGGTATACTTGATAGATTTACACAACATAAAATAAACATGGATGATGCTATTCAGATAAACTCCCTCTTTCTTGGAAAGTTTTCAAGCATACCTTAAAACATAATAAGGAAGAGTTAACTCTTGTTGAGTTGGGCAGTCATCTGCGTATTGAGGAGTCCATCAGGGTGCAGGATAGTTGGAGATAGTAGACTAGCTAGAAGGGAAACAATGTTGTTGAGGTTTTAGGTTTTCCCCCTTTGTTCGGGATTCGTGCTTTCGTTTTTAGCTTAAATTCATAATTTTTAGGTTTTTCTTAAACGTTTTAGTTCGTTATTATCTAATTTGACTTTTTCAACTTCCCAAATTAATTCCTCCCTTCAAACTCAAATCTTCGATCGTATCGATTCACCAGTCCAGCCTCGTTGGGGATTTACGACTCGGGAACATTCTATACTACTTCTCGGTTTTATTGATTATTGATTTTTACACTAATTTATATATTTTATATTTTATTATATATTATATATATTTAAGGTGTGAACTTCACCAGTCAATTTTTGGCGCCGTTGCCGGGGAGGCTGTGCAACCGTTTATCGTTACGTTGATCAATTGTGTTTGAAACTGTGAATATTTTCTTTTATTATAAAATAAAATATATATATATATATATATATATATATATTTTTTTCATTTCTTTTTAGTATAATTATCAGTATAAAAACCAAAGAAAAACCAAAAACATAAAAACATTGTCCATAAAAAAAAAAATTCACAAATTGGTAAAACACCAAAATATAATATTCTCAACTGAGGTATTATCATAATAAGTTCCGGTGAACTTGTTGGTTCCTAAGATTAAGGCGGTACTTCTTCCTTAAACCTAGACACGTAGAATTCTGTCACAATTAAACGCATCCGCATAAAGCATCCTTATTTGCTGATTATAATCTATCTTAGAGATTAAAGCAATGGTGATCTTGTTAAACCCTAGCTCATGAAGACTTTACCCAATTACTGCTTAAAGGCAATTCATACACTATTAGTCCACTAACCAAGTCTTTACCAATTAATTGAGAACGTATTCGTTGATCCCTGGGTCACCTGCCGGTCCAACTAATCTCACAATCTAAGGGCAACGATAGGTCGTTATTTGTTTATTTGTGATCCTATTGGTCTAGATGTATAAATCACTATATGGAGAGCTATCTTGGCATCTAGATTACTTGGTCTGTATCACTAGATCTAGTGGAATGATAGGTCGCATACAAAAGCACATAAACAAGTATAAATTGATAAACATAAACAAGCAATCAATGATAAATTAAGCAATCGAGATAAACAAACCAACCATTCAGATCTTCATAATAATGGCTAATACCCGAAGGTATTAGCCTTCAAACATCATATTAATACAAGAGTAATAATTTAGCCACGGCAAAATAACCGAGTTAACGAATGATACAAAAAACTGAACGATTACAAGAGTATAGGAGATTACAAGTTGTTTCCAATTGAATTAATCACGTTGCAATACCTCTTCTGCTCTTCTTCTCCTCTGAAAATCGACTTTTATGGTTTAGGTATCGAAAATATGATTTAGCACACTTAAAACTCGTTTTTGAGTTTTCTATTTATAAGGTCTGGAAAAAGGTCGATACGGCGTATCAAAAGTATTCGATACGGTGTATTGAGGGTTTCTTGGAGTAGGGACCACGTTTGATATCTTCCAGAGTATTTTATTTCCATATGGCTTGAATACGGCGTAATGGTCTTTCCTGGATATGGCGTATTAGATCTTGTTTCCTTCGTGGTCTTTAGTGAAGTGTAGCCACAGATACGCCGTATCTTCCTTGATGGATACGACGTATTGGTTGTCAGAACAGTAATCTTCAAATATCTTCGTTTAAGCTCTAGAATTCGTGCCTTTTTGCTAACTTTCACCAAGTACTCCATAATTACTGCAATTCTCAAATACAAACGATTAAGTAACAATTCTTTGCAATAATTATATAAAATAGGTTAATTACATGGGATAAATGATGCTATAAAAGTGACGTTATTTGATGTCATCAGGGGTGTAAAGGGTGGTGCTTCTACAAAGACTGTATCTGCTAGTGGTGCAAAGGGTAGAGCTTCAAAGGGTGCAAGTGGTGAAAAGGGTGGAGCTTCTGCAAAGACTGTATCTGCTAGTGATGCAAAGGGTGGAGCTTCAAAGGGTAAAAGTGGTGCAAAGGGTGGAGCTTCTGCAAAGACTGTATCTGCAAGTGGTGCAAAGGGTGGAGCTTCTACAAAGAGTGTATCTGCAAGGGGTGCAAAGGGTGGAGGAGTATCTGCAAAGAGTGTATCTGCTAGGGGTGCAAAGAGTAAAGCTTCAAAGAGTGAAGGTTCTACAAAAAGTGTATCTGCTAGCGCTGTAAAAAGTGTATCTACAAAGAGAGGAGCTGCTAGTGGTGCTAAGGTTGCAAAGAGAGGAGTTGTTAGTGGTGCTAAGGTTGCAAAGAGAGGAAATGCTACATCAAATAATGCACATTCAAGTATGAACACACAGGAACAAATAGAAAGGAGGAAAGGAGAAGGCTAGTTACAGAGTAAAAATAGAGGGAATACCAATACAATCTAGATATGGAATAGGGACACTTCTCAGATAATGAAAATGACAGTCCTGCTACAATCAGTGAACTTCAGGCACTTGAAGAAGCTCATGTTCAACATAATGCTGATCTGCCAAGTGTATCTCATGGTTCTGCATCTGTATAGGCTACAGTGGAGTTCCAATCACATCCAAGGCCATTGGATACCACACCAACAATTATGGAAGCTGAAACTAAAGAAAGTCAAGCACCACCTCTCAATCCAAGTCAAAGAAAAAGGCATCCAATCACTCAAAGAAACAAGTCTGAGAGAATTTCCAAGAGAAGGAAGTTAACATTTCAAGGGTATGGAGAACTAGAAGGGGAGGGGTTGAATAGTTTTACCAATTTAAAATTTTAATCTATTTGTTAATTGGAATAGTGTAGATCTATTTGTTTAAACATGAGTTAGTTACGACATATATAAAACGTAATAAAGGATATGAGACATAGATTTTTATAGTGGTTCAGCTACAAGGTCACTTTCCTTGCCCTACTCCACTCCCCGACTCACCTACTCGAGAATTCGAATCCACTAGTCAGCAATACTCCTTTTACCGGTGGAGAAGCCTCACAACGTTGCTTACACCTTTTAACGGTACAAAGCTAAATACCGGATTCTTTACGAGGTAGAATCAAACCATCACCCGTTTACCCTTTATATGGTATTAAGCTAAATTCCATGTTCCAATCAAGGAGGAATAAGACCCCATGATGCTTACCCTCTAATAGGTGCTAAGCAACTTTACAACAAAGATAGATTCAACCCTATGAATCCTACCAAATGGTTTACATTTCCTGAATGCTTTAAGCACAAATATAATATACTACCCTATAATCTATGATGACTTATGATGCTTGGAGATCAGTAGATAGATTTTCAAAGAATAAGAGATGCGTGCTCTAAGACTTCCTTGTTGCTTGATCTCATATGCCAAAGTCGGTAGAACTTCTCCTATTAAGAAATTCACCAAAACACTAAAATAAAAAAGATCATGATCAATGATCAATGATTAGATGTTAGCTGAGTATGAGTGTGAGAAACTAATCTAAAATTTATTGCCTAAAACCAGAAAATGACTTGGTATTTATAGGCTTGAAGTTTATTGTAGCCCAGTTCTGCCGGTTTGATGTGTCATTGTATGGTGTATATTTTATTGATTCAAGCTTTAAATTTATATGTTCTGGACCTAAACCAAAAACAAACACTTTAAAAACGGCATGTACCCCGTCGGTAGTATTTTGCGTGGTAAGTAGGGTGACGAACACTTGAAGCAAGGTTAAAATCTATCATTTAATTAAGATATTGTATCTAATCTATGTTAATTCTATTCTATTCCTAAACCTATGTTAAACCTATGTAGTCTAAATCCTAATTCTAACAGAATAGGGTTTTCACTTGAGAGACTGCACGGTTTGGTGGTGTCTATAATCAATTTCAAGGCACTTTTTTACCGATGGCAAGCAATAAAACAAAAGATGAAAGAGCGGTCGAACCTTATATAAGAAAAATGTATTAACCATTATTAATCCGATTAGAACGTTGGTTTGTTTATTTAGTGCAATGATTTCTTCTCTTGAGGTGGCATATCATTCTTAGACTTAGGCGTTACATCATCCTAAGACCTAGACACATTAATTTTCACAATTATAGACATCTGCATAAGCATCTCTTATTTGCTTTTTATAATCTATCATAGGGATTAAGGCTATGTGATCTTTGTTAATAAAATCCCTAGCTCATAGAGACTTTAACCCACTTATCGCTTAAATGCTATCTATACCCATAGTATCTACTTGCACCTATCTAATGGAAATCAAACTTACTTTGAATTTTTTAATTTCCCCCCCCCCCTTGTATGAAAGGGGGGTCACCTGCTAGTCAACACGATCAATAAATCATTGGCAATATCCAATAAACTAGTTAAGCCCGAAGCGTATCCAAGACACTGACTTAGAATGACAATATTTGTATAACTATGATTCTAGATGTATAAATTTCTATATGGAGAGCTATCCCGGACTCTAGATCTACTTGGTCTGCTTCACTAGATCTAGTTGAATGATAGGTCGCATACAAAAGCGCGTAAACAAGTATAAATTGATACACAGAAACAGCATGTCAACGATAAATCAAAAATCGAATAAAACAAATACCAAACATTTAGGATCTTTCAGTAATAATGTCTAATAGCCTAAAGGTATTAGACCTTCAAAACGTCATAAAGAAGATACAATAGCAATATTTAGCCAAGGTAAACTAAACCAAGTAACGAATAACCTAAAACATAAGCGAATTTTTTAACTAATGTATATGGAAATTTATTTTTTTTTTTTAACACGATGTCTCCTATGGAATTGAATACGTTGCTACGACCTCTTCTGTACTTTTCCCTCTTTGAAAATCGACTTTTGTGTTTAGGTATCGAGAATATTATTTGCACACTAAATCTAAACTTCTTTTTGAGTTTTCTAATTATAAGGTTCTGGAAGACTGGTTTATAGTCGGGCGTATCCATGGAGTTTTTGATACGGGCGTTTAATGTGGAAGTTTCCTTGGAGGAGACCTACGCTGTGATATCTTCCAGTAATATTAGATTGAATCCATACTTGAAAACACGTAGTGGAGATCCTCTGATACCGGCGTATTGATCTTTATCCTCGTTGGTCATTGGGTGAGTGCAGCACGGATACCCGTATCTTCATTGATTGGGATAATCTTATCTTTCAAAGATATTCTTCAAAAATATCTTCATTTAAGCTCTAGAACGCGGTGCATGGTGCATGCGCAACAATTTCGCCCTTAACGACGCAATTATTAAATATAAATAATAAGGAACAATTCTGGCAATATCTAACAAATAGGTTTAGATTTGGGAATAAATGATGCTATATATAACGTGATGGATGTCATCAAATATCCCCACCCACTTAATCCTACTTGACCTCAAGTTAGCCTTAGAAGTTTAGAAAGAATGTAATCCCAAAGATATTTTTCGTGTAAAAAAGAAGCACTTATTTGATCTATTACTAAGATACACAACCAAACATCTCACGAAATAGGAAAATGAAAACACGCCAATCACTCAACTAATCTATGTGTAATCAGTAACGAATTCGCTCAATTGCTCGGTCCATAAACGAGTATTCTAACATTTAGCTTGCAAGGATACACATCTCACCACTAAACCAAGAGTAACAATTTATAAACTAAATATATAGTTTTTTGTATGGAAAGGCGTACGATGTATCATTCTACGAATCATTCAACCAACGTTACCACTCCACACAAGGCTTCTGAAGATCACATACACACCCGCGTAACTCTGGATAGACATGCGTGTTTTCGATTCACATCCCCATTCTCGAATTTAAACCAAACGGTTTAGGGATGCAGAGTATGATCTATAGTAGTAGATACCTTCTAACTTTCACCATAAGTCTTAACCAACGAGTACAGACATGCAACATGGCCGTAAACACAACGGAATAACATGCATGTTTCTATAATCCCCATTCGCGAATAATCCAATAGCTAATCATTAGTGAGAGGGAATAAATTGTTTGTTAAATAAGAAATCAAGAAGATACAAATAAATTAAAGACTTAAATACAAGTTGCAGACACTTTTTTTCCTCGACCGGTTACCATGATTAGAGACACAACATTTACAACGTCTTGATCATTGATATAAAACCACAACCAAATTGCGTTCCCTGAGTAACGGTCTAAAACTTCCCAAGTCAAACCTAAAACTTTTACATACTCTACAAAGGCAAAGTGTGAGATCTTCCACTTTGTACATTACCTTACATGTTTGATTTGAGAAGTACACTCAACGAATAATCGCTCGCTTCGTGTATTTCCTTCGTAATGTCTTTGTGAAGACGATTATCTTCAAACTTTCTTTCTCCTTTGTATTTTTCCTCATTTTTTCGATTTTTTCATAACTATGCTCAAAATCTCGTGTAATGCAAACCATCTTAACGAGTCATAATAATTCCGGATAATTCCTTCAGTAATTCTTCTTCTTTTGGTTTCACAATAATTGTAGTATCGGTAGTAAACTCACATAGTTTTGGCTACTATAAACATTACACATAGGTAGTGCGCGCGAGTGAGGTGCGCGCAAGAGTCCAACCGCAACCAAAATAGAAAATGACACAAGACTCGAAAATCAAACTTTACACTTTAAAGCAACTAGCAACTGAAATTAAACGTAATCTAACAGTAGTTGCAAGGTAAGGGTGTAACGAAACAAATATTTATGTAAATTCCGAAAGATTGGCTCTACGGTTGTTCTAGTGGATCTTCGCTCTAAAAATGAGAGTGTAATGGTTTAAACTAGAGGTTAACCTAACCGGCTGTAAGTTAGTTAATAAACAAACATGTAAAAGGGATTTGGGTGTAATCTTAAAAATTAACCAATTTAAACAAGTTACACTAACTAATACATAATACTTATATTGTGGTCACGAATAGCTATACCAACCAAGTTCTAAATCTACAACATCACCGGTACACTCATATTTTGTGGAATTTTTAAACATTTGGAAACGGAAAGGCTAAATCCTCATAATATCTAACAAGGGTTATTGTGTGCGGGTTATGTATCAAGTAATTTCACAAAAAAAAAAAAAAAAAAAAAAAAGGTAATGCTTGAATTTTTTTTAATTTGAGCATAATTAATGCACTTTAATCATTTTAATTGAAAAATAGACAAGTAAACATTCTAATCTAATCCCCAGTCCCACTTGAATTATACAACGGCCTTGTTATATTATAAGAAGAAAACATTAAATACAGGATTTTAAAAAGAATTAGAATTTAGAATGAGAAACTCCCTTGATAATTTCTCGGTAGATTCTCCAAGTTGCGTTTATGAGCGAGATTATGTGCTGGAAAAGCGTCTGAATCCTAGCACGAACAACACACACATAGAATTCTAGAAAATATGCATTCCACCAACTTCGTCGATATTTCTTTCTCATGGTTTTGTATAGAATATAAGAAAAACATGTGTATTCCTATCTTGGTACCTACGGTTAATTTAAACTAAACTAAACAAAATACGGGTCAGTCTGGTAGATATGGCGTATTAGTTTAGTGAATACGCCGTATTCCAAATCTGACAATAATGTTTTTAAAAGTGCAAAAAATAAAGACTAATAACGTCCAGACAATCAATACGCCGTATGTTATGGAGCGGATACGTCGTATTGATGTCTGGGAAGACAGACTCGATAACAAAATTAAATAACATTTCGGGTTGTCTCCCGGGAAGCACTTTTGTTTACAGCGAAGTCTTTAAGTTAGACTTTTCTTCAGCTTCTCTTTTCACTATTTGGTGCGCATCACCTTCCATCCTTTGTCCTTTTTCTGAAAAATATCTTGATAGATTTTAGACGTATTATCTTCGTTTCTTTCCCAAATATCATATTCGTAACGTCTTATAGCAATATATTCTTCATTTGGTCCAAGCGAGTATTGAATGGCTTCAAACTTTTCTGCTTTACACCTTCTTTTGTTAGGTAGCTCATTGATAGAATTTCTATGTTTGCGCTTTGTCTGACTTAGTTTTTCAATATCACGTACTTCATAGGCTTTAAAGAATGAATCAGTAGCAGTGTTGGACGGGTTTTCATATTTAGATTCCTTCAATTCATTACTGCTCGAAATACAGTTATCACATATCTCTTATTCCAATTTCCATTCATCCAAGCGTGAAATATCACCTTTTGAGTCCTTCCATCCACTTTCTTATGGTATTTGAATGATGTGTTAATGTTTGATAAGAATTCAAGTGGATCAATCCCCCAGTTCTCTCTTTCGTCTAACATTTCATCCTTTCTATCTTATGATTCGGGATAGAATCTACAAAAGAATTTCCCAACAAGTTCCACCCAAGTGGTGATTTTTTTCATCTCCTTTACTAATCCACCATTCTTTAGCATCATCGGCCAACGAGAGAGGAAAGACTTTCATTCGTAGTTGATGGGAATCTACGCCAGGAACGTAGATCAAATCAACCATTTTAAGTACCTTAGCAATGTGATCCACCACGTCTTCATTGTACGTTCCGTGATATATGTTCTTTCTTAATTCCACCAAAAATTCCTTGCTGAGTTCAATGTTTATGTCGTTACTGGTGATAGAAAGATTTAATTCAGTTGGAGCTCTTTCCATGTTATCAGATAGAATTGGTTCAGCCATGACTTCTTGTAGTTCCTTCTTCAATCAACTAGCTCTGATAAGTTCTTCCTGTAACAAAGGTAAAATTATCAGCAGGATTTGCTCTAAAGAAAGGTAAAAAATTTGGCACAAAAATCAATTATAGAAAACTTAGAATCTGCTTCTGTTCCAGATGATCGATACGCCGTATCCAATGGAAGTGGATACGCCGTATTAATCAATTGAATGAATACGCTGTATTGGACAGAGAACTGGATACGCCGTATCCGATGGAAGTGGATACGCCGTATTCAACTGTCGACCAGAACAGTGTATCAAACAATTAAATACGCAAACAATTAAACACACAAATATACAAGCAAACAATTAAATACAAATATACAAAATTTACAGAATATACAAGAATATACACTAATCTAAATTACACTAATCCTAAGGGTTAGATCTAATCTAATGTTAAAAACCAAAATATCAAAATAAAAATCAAGATTAATTTTCACTCCCCGGCAGCGGCGCCAAAAACTTGATGTGTCGTTGTGTGGTGTATATTTTATTGATTCAAGTTTTAAATTTATATTTTGCCGACTAAACCAAAAATAACACTTTAACGGGCAGTGTACCCGATCGGTAGTAGTTTCATGGTAAGTAGGGTGTCGAACACTTGAAGCGAGGTTAAATCTATCAATTTAATTAATATCTTGGTTATCTAATCTATGTTAATTCTATTCTATTCTAAACCTATGTTAAACCTATGTCAGTTGATATGTGAGAAATCACATATCTTTTGTATGTCAAAAATGACCCTTAAATGATCAAAATGTGCAAAAATATGCTTGTATTTGTGTATTTTGTTGTTTGTGAATGTGTAGGTACGGATAACGCAAAAATCACAAGAAAACGGTCAAAACCGGACAAACACGGACACGGGAATGGAAAGAGTGCTCAAGAGCCGGAAGTTTATAGCAAAAGGTCAACAAAGTCAACCTTGGTCAACAATGGTCAACTCACAAAAAGACAAAACCCTCAAAATACCCAAAAGAGCCTTATTGTTAAATTCATTTTCACTAAAAGTCCTAAAACAATAACACCGTTAGTCCTTAACCATTAAGGGACTAACGGTCGTTAACCCTTTATAACAAAATCCCTTAAATCCCAAGCCCAAGCCCAAATAATAAACCTGTGGCCCATTTCCCTTTTACCCGAGCCCAGATCAACACCTCAAACCCCCGGGTCAAACTCAAAACATATAACATTTGGGGGGCGGGAAAAACAGTTTTCACTGTTCACCGTCTCCCCCAATCAATTAATCATCAAAATTACCTAGTTAAAATCCAATTAACCCACTCGTTCACTTATCCACAAGATGCCTAGTACCAAGTTACACTTGAGCAAAGCAAAATATCACCAAAGGATTGTGATTGGTCAAGACTACAACAAGAATGACATGCGGGATTATGAACAAACACACCTTGATAGGAAATTTTACACTAAAAGCAAGCCAAAAGAAGCACAAGACTCTAACACAAGGAATGCCACACTGGCAATCCGTGTGATCACATCTTTGATCCAACGGTGAAGGCATAACATCTAATGATTGGCAATGATTCAAGGGTTAAGATCAAATCCAAGAGGAGCGTGTGAAGAAGACCTAGAAGCTTCTCTCAAGCCTATAAATAGAAGACCTTCTCACTCACAGTAGAGGGTAGTTTTCTTAGTGTAGCTTGTAGTTATTTTAGCTTAATTTCATGTAATTTCAGCTTATTGCTTTTAGATAAATATACTTTTCTTTTCATTTAAGCTTGTAATCAGTCTTTCAATATTAATAAAAAGGAAGTGTTTTACTTAATGTTCATTATCAAGTGTGTTTTCATTTAATAAGCATATGAATTAATAAGCTCTTTATTGAATTTATTAAATCTTAATAAGCTGTCATTTTTAAACTAACAAGCTAAGATTCACTTAGTTAATCTTTTAAAAGTTAACTACAGCTTTTTAAAGACCTTTAAAATCCACCCAAAAAATTCTTCATATTCCACAGCTTATAAAATGAAAGGGAAGCCAGTAATGGATGGGCTTCCAGGACCCCACCAGCTTATCTTAGGATAAGCTGGAGCTTGTTGAGAGCTTAAAAGAGCATTTATAAGCCTTGATTTGTGCAAAGGCAGTTGTAAGTTCTCTCTTCACATTTAGTAGCTTAAAATTACATTTCAGCTTATAATTGCTTATTCTGCTTATTTGTCTGCTTATTTCTGTTAGTTTAGATTACTTATGCTTATTATAGTTGTCTTATGCTCATAATGCTTAATAATTAGTATTAAATCTTAGTTTTCTATATTCTGTCTTAAAATCAGTGAAAAAACCAAAAATATTAGCATAGCTTAGTTTGCTTATTGTCTCTGCTTATTTGCTTATTAATAATTGTTCATTATGTTGGTTATAAGCTGTCTAGTATCTGGTAGTTGAAACTTGTGCTTTAAATCTTAATTTTATAAGCTAAATATGGATTTCAGCAACTTAAAGGGGTGTTTGGGTCAAGCAGTACTAACTTGAGTTAGTACTGCTAGACACCACTAGGTCCTTTAAGTTTAAATTGAAACTTCATTTTGAGGCTTATAAGAGCAGGATTTAAGAATTTGATAAGTTAAATCTAGTTTTCTATAGGATTAAGAGTAGCTAGTTTAAATTTGTTAGCATTAGTCAGTTTCATTAGCATTCTAAGATTAAACTTGTTCTAAGTGGTGTAGTTAATCATTTTTGCATTTTGTCTAGTGTTTAAAGAGTGTAGGAACAAAGATCTATATCTTGCAATAAATAGTTTTAAGTTTAAGATGAAAATTCAGTTAGTTAAAATAGGATTTAGCTCTTAATTTTTAGTATACTAGTAGATTTTAGGTCATTGTCAATCTGCTTTAGCTTATTTTGCCTTTAAAAGTTCATTTGATCATCTGTTTTTAAGCTCAAAATTTGCAATTTGTCTTTTGAAAATCTACAAATTTACTCAGCATGTACTGAGTATTTAAGCAGTTTAAAATGAGCTTTTTCATTAAGCATTTAAGTTTCAAAATAGTTTTCAAAAGTTGATTTTAGAAGCTTAAAGGTCATAGTTTAAGTAGGTATAAGTTAGATTGCTATAAGGATCTGTTTGCATAGTTAAAAATAAGCCCAAAGTAGCTAAGTTGTCTGTTTGGTTTTTAGTTTTTCACTAAGAGCTTATTCGAAATCTTTAGCTTATGGCTTATTCTTTGTGCTCATTTTTAGCTCAGGTTAGCTTATTAGGTTAGTAATAAGTAGTTTATAGCTTATTTAGTCCAGGATTCAGCTTATTCTAGCTTTTCATAAAAAACCAAAAATATCAAATATAGCCTAAGTAGCTTTTTCATTGAGCTTTTTCTCTGCTTAATTGAGTTTCAAAATGTCTTTTGTTTGCTTTTTCAAATAGTTTTTTGGTCAAGGTTTAAGGTAATATAGGGCTTTTAGTCATAAGGATCTGTTTGTGCGCTTATAATTAAGCTCAAAAGGTGCCTTTTGGTCTGTTTGGTGCAAGTTTCTCTTTAAGTGCTTATTTGATTTCTAAGCTTATTGCTTTTAGTACGTTGCTTATTTTAAGCTTATTAGGGTAGTCATAGTTGCTTATAGATTATTAAGTCTAGTTTTAGCTTATCTTAGTTTCTAGCCTATTTAGTTTTGTTTAAAAGTAAAAAAATGGCTAAGTGTAGTTTGTCTGATTTTTAAGCTGTTTCTAGCTTATTAGTGACTTTTAGAAAAGTTGTTTTCACAAAAATAGCTTATTATAAGCTGTTTTACAACTTTGCTTTTTAGGATTTTGCAAAAATAAAAAAAAGGGAAACCAAGGAAGTCGGGGGTGAGCAAGACTCGAACCCCCTGACCTCAACTTAGCCTCAACCCTTTTATAAGCCTTAACACACACTCCCCTCACCAACGTGCCCTTGGGACTTTTACGTATAAGTTTGCACAATCAAACATTTTAACCCTTTTTTGAGTTTTTTGTATAATAAGCAATTCGATTGCGTATTTGAATTTTCCCGGATTATTTAGTTTAGCTATATAGGTTTTCTTATTGTTCCTGCATCCTTCTTATCATAAGCTATTTTAGAATTAATTTAGGAATTTTTAGCATAAAGTTTTATATTTTTCGGGACGTAATTTTAGTTTAAATACTTTTAAAAATCATAAAAAAATAGAAAAATAATCAAAAAAAATAATTTTCTTTTTTATAAAATTTTCTTTAATCATATTCTAGGCTTAGGTTGAAATTTACTTTCATAGGGTTATTATTTTGAAAGTTCACTTTTTAAAGAACGGGATTAGATCCCCGCTCTTGTTTTCTTCATTTTTAAGCCTTAACCATTCTCGTTTTAGAATTTCTTTAGCATTTTCTTTTTAAATAGTCATTTAGGAGTAGAAAAAGTTTAGAAAAGTATTTAGGGTTTAATTTAGTTAAATTGCTTATTTGTCGCGTTTTCTTATTCCCGTTAACGTTTTTCGTAGTTAGATTTAATTGTGCCCTTATTTGCTCACTATTAGGATATTAGCAAACAATCACTTTCGAACCAATTCAAGTCATTGTCCAAATAACAAACGAGGTCTCAATTTAATAAGTCTTTGGGAAAACGACCCGGTAATCACTTACCGGTTAAACGTGTAGTATTTTTGTAAGATTTTTCCTACTACCTTTGTCCTCAAGGGTAGTTTTGGAATTTTCTATACTTTGGATATTATTACGTGTATTATAATTTGAACATCAAATTTTTGGCGCCGCTGCCGGGGATTTGTGATTAAGATTCCTTCGTTTGCATTTGTCGATCGTGGTTTGAAGAACCTTTCGTCTTCGAAAGTTACGCTTTTCAGAAAAATCAAAAATACAAAAAAATTAAAATTTAAAAAAAAGTAAAAAATAATTTCTTTTCTTTTTTAGTATATGTAAAAGTTAATAATATACAAAAATACAAAAAAATATATATTTTCTCTTTGGATTTTTCGATTTTTTTTGTCATTTGTGAATAAAGAATAATTTTTTTTACCAAGGTGGTAAGTAAAGACACCAAACATATAATACTTGTCAACTGGAAAGTATTATCCATAATTTTTTTTTTTTAAATCAAAATGTTTTCCGAACTTAAGATTCAAAAATTTACCGTTTGTGTCACTTACGAAAAAGGCGCACCTCTTTTGTAAAATTTATTTTACTTAAGAGAGTTACCCTAAGTTTGTTGATTATTCGGTAAACAAAAATATTTTCTTTTCTCATTTCTTTGTTTTGATTAGTGCATGCGCACTAGAAATTCCAATTTTCCAAATAATTCGAACGTAACCATTTCGAGACGTCGAAATAGAGGACGTGCTCCAAACGTAGTCGAACCCGAGCTTCGTACTATCGTTGAAGTTGCACCAATGGCGGAACGTACAATGGAAGAGCTACTCCGTGCACCCACGGAAGGGTATGGAGAAGCTATCGTTTTACCGGAAATTAATGCGGATCACTTTGAAATTAAAACGAATTTGTTACAACTAGTTCAAGCTAACCCGTTTCACGGTTATGAGAGGGAAAATCCCCATGCTCATATTAATAGTTTCAAAAGGATTACTTCAACTTTACGATTTAGGGATGTACCAAACGATGTTATTAAGCTTATGATGTTTCCATACTCACTTGAGGGGAATGCTAGATTGTGGTACGAGAAAGAACTACCTAATTCGATCTTGACTTGGGAGGATCTCGTAACCAAATTTGTAAATCAATTTTTCCCTCCTTCGAAAACCACTCACTTAAAGAATGAAATTTCTCGTTTTACACAAAAATTCGAGGAAACTTTTAGTGAAGCATGGGAACGATTTAAGGAAATGTTTAGAGCTTGTCCTCACCATGGATTTACGAAGTTAACTCAAGTTGATACCTTTTATAACGGTTTAAACGAGAACGATCAAGACTCCTTAAATGCCGCGGCGGGTGGAAATCTTTTGAGTAAGACGACTAGAGAGGCTTTGAACATAATTGAGAATAAATCAAAAGTTCGTTATTCACGTAATAAATCGAATGTTTCCTGATGAATACGACTTCTAGGGAAAGTGTTAGTAAAACGGATGAAGAATTATATAAGCTTACGGACCAACTTTGACCTTAGTTGAGATTGTTTCTAACAAAAGTTGTCACTCACCGCTCCGATTAAAGCGGTTGAGAAATTTGTGTTACTTGTAGTGTGCCTCATGCTTGGTACTAATTGTCCTAATACCGTACAATCAAGCTAGTGCTTGTCTGCATACAGGTACATACAATCACAGTTAACCATCAAACGTGTTAGTAACCAAATGGCACCACCTGGTTTTGCTCTGGTGCAAAACAATGGTCAAAATAGGTTTAATCAAAATCAAGGTCAAGGGAATAATTTTAATCGGGGAAATAATTTTCATGGTAATCTAGGGTTTTCAAGCTCAAAATAATCATGTTCCAATTTTCAAGAATCAGATTTTAAAACCACCTTTCAAGTCCTATTAATCATGGTAACAGAGATTTCAAATGAGTTTTCTAGTTACTTAAGAGATACCAATGATCAAAATGATGAGAAACATGCAAAATCAAATCCAACTCGTTGAAGGAGAAGTTAAAAAATGAAATTCAAAACACGGTTGAAGATAACAAAACGTCTTGTGAATCTACAAAATGTCTTTCAAACTAACTTGCAAAATATCCGTTAGTGGATTCTTCCAAAACCCAAGCCTCAAAACTTCGGGTACTCTTCTGAGTAATTAAAATCCAAACCGAAGGGTGAGATAATGCATTCACTAATCGTATGGTGTTGTTTACGATGGACCTCGATTCCTACTAATACTTTTCCTAAAAAAAGGTAGTGGATTAAGAAAAGAGGAGACAACGGATATGGAGCAAAATAATTTCCAAGGAGTACCGCTCATATCCTTACCTCCGGTTAACCATATTCGATTCTAGAACACGATGTTCCGAAGACTTTTACCTAAGCTTAAATATTCATATCATTCGCGACGTAATGATCAAAAAAGTCTCATGTCAAGCTTCGAATCAATGGAGAAGTCTTCCAAATCTTTTCAAATTTGCGCTTCGAACTATTAGTTTCGCGGATGCTTTACTTTTGATACCAAGATTCGCTCCTACGATTAGGAGTTTGCTTATGAATAAGGAAAAGTTGCTTGAATTAGCTAAGATACCGTTAAACGAGAATTGCTCGGCGATGCTTCTCAAAAATCTTCCCGAAAAGCTTAGAGATCCCGAAAAATTTCTTATTCCATGCAATTTTCCGAGAATGGATGTATGTCATGCCTTGGCCGATCTTGGCGCGAGCATAAATCTTATGCCTCTTTCCTTTTGGAAAAAGCTTTCCCTACCCGAACTTACACCAACTCGGATGACTTTAGAACTAGCGGATCGATCTATTACTCATCCTAAAGGACTCGCTGAAGATGTTTTTGTCAAAGTTGAGAAATTTCACTTTCCTACTGATTTTGTTATTGTTGATTTTGAAGCCGATCCTCGAGTTCCACTCTCTACTGTGGGAGATCCTTTTTTGAGGAAAGGTCATTGCTTAATTGATGTTTATGGAGAAGAAATAACCCTTCGAGTTGACAACGAAGCCGTCACTTTTAATCTCAATCAGAATACGCGATACTCCTCGACATATGATGATACGTCGATAAACCGAATTGACGTCATTGATGTGGCTTGTGAGGAATTTTCTCAAGAAGTACTTGGTTTTTCGAATAATTCTTCGAGTGGCAATCCCACTTCGTCTTCAGAACCGATTCTTTCTTCTGCTACCCCTTCGTTCACTCCTTTTGAGGGAGGAGAATTTATTTTGGAAGATATGGAGACTTTCTTACAAACTCCGGATGAGTTTACGGATTTAGATGATGATTTCTACGACACAGAGGGATAAATTCTTTATCTTAAGCAATTGTTGAATGAAGATCCATCTCCGGCTCTCCCTCCAAAGAAGAATGAAGACCTTAAGGAAGTCACCAAGGCAAAACCTTCGATTGTAAGGCACCTGGAATTTGAGTTAAAAGATTTACCTTCTAATTTGGAATAAGCTTACTGTAGATGAAATGACAGGTTTCCAGTAATTATTGCAAAAGGTTTAAAAGATGATGAAAAGGAAGCTCTTTTAAAAGTGCTTAAATCACATAAATAAGCCATTGCATGGAAAATCACTGACATCAAGGGTATCGACCCTCGTTTTTGTACACACAAAATCTTGATGGAGGACGATTACAAACCCACGGTTCAAAGTCAAAGACGGGTTAACCCAAAAATTCACGAAGTAATCAAAAAGGAGGTCCTAAAACTTCTTGATGGCCGCCTATGATTTACCGATCTCCGACAAGCACATTGGGTTAGTCATGTGCATTGTGTTCCAAAGAAAAGGAGGAATAACGTTGTTGCTAATGAAGAGAATGGAATTAATTCTGACACGTTTCGTTACTGGGTTGAGAGTTTGTTTCAACGATAGGAAATTAAATGAAGCGACTCAAAATAGATCATTTTCCATTTCCATTTTATGGATAAAAATGTTAGATAGATTGCCGAAAATGAGTTTTATTGTTTTCTTAGAGGGATTTTGGGTATTTTCAAATACCAATAGATCCCCAGGACCATGGAGAAAAAAACTACTTTCACATGCCAGTATGGAATTTTGCTTACTGTCGCAGTGCTTTTGGCTTGTGTAATGCTCCGGTACTTCTATCGGTGTTATGATGGCTATATTTCATCGATATGATCGAAACGGACTATGGAAGTGTTTATGGAATGATTTCTCAATTTTAGGGGGATTGTTTTGATTCGTGACACTCCAAATTTATGAAAAGATGCTAAAATGGTGTGAGGACACGGAATTTAGTTCTATATTTGGGAGAAGTGTTACTTTATGTATAGAGAAAGGATTGAGTTAGGTATAAATTTCAGTAAGTCGGGAATTGAGGTCGATGTGCTAAAGTCGATGGTATCGCTAAGCTCCCTCACCTCGACTACCGTCAAAAGGTGTTAGGAGTTCTCT
The DNA here is from genome assembly GCA_026074375.1 of Tanacetum coccineum. Classification (NCBI taxonomy): domain Eukaryota; kingdom Viridiplantae; phylum Streptophyta; class Magnoliopsida; order Asterales; family Asteraceae; genus Tanacetum; species Tanacetum coccineum. The sequence goes on from BQNB010070979.1 coordinate 18,959, forward strand.
AGGTCATGAGGGTTTTTACTGATCGTTTTATCACAAGACTTTTCCAAAATTAGCTAGACTATGAATCCCTTCTTGAAGAGGATTACACGTTTGTGTTTTCTAAGGATTGTATTGATGCTTTCGGAGACTCTTAAAAAGGAAGCTTACCGAAGCCCCCCCCTTTTTTTCCGATCTAGTTTGCCCAGTTGGCGAACCTACCTTTTGAACTTATGTGCGATGCAAGTGATTTTCGCGTTTGGTGCTACCACATAAACGGTTTTAGGACAACGAAAGATGAAGCACTTTTAGCCTATACATTATGCTAGTAAGACAATGACCGAAGCTCAAATTCATTACACTACGACGGAGAAAGAAATGCTTTCCGTAGTGTATGCTTTTGAAAAGTTTCGGCCATATCTTGTCTTATCTAAAAGCATAGTGTATACGGATCATTCGGCTTTAAAATACCTTATGAATAAACAAGATGCTAAGCCGAGGTTGCTCCGGTGGGTGCTCCTTCTGTAACATTCCGTATGTTCAGGTCATTTGCTACGTCATCTATTTTAATAATTATATTTTTTTTCCTTCCTTTTTCGCACGCGTTTACTTTTAATTTCTCATTATATAGTAAAATCGCGTAAGCTAAACATCAACAATTAACGTAAACGGGCACCAAACAAATTAAAGTTTATGTCAAGCCATCAATATATTTTTTTTCAAAAGTAATAATTAACTTTGTTCATTTTATTTTTATCGGATACGTAAAGTGTATACGTTTCGCGATAAATTGCGTTTAGGCACTCCCGGAACCACCAAAACTTTTCTACGCTTCAACAAATACCCACTTTTATACCCAATACATAAAAGTTGCTAAATATATCATATATATCTTATAAATGCCGAAATTCTTGCCATTTATACAAAGATATATAGAATACTCTTCAAGTTGGTCAAATGTGCAACATACTTCTTTAATGCACACCATACTTCATTTAAAACCACCATACCTTGTCTTTTGACTCATGAGACCATACCTAAGACCAAGACCCATCACTTGAACCTTACCTTGTCCCTTTGACTAAGACCTACACCATATATATTCATGTGTCTAGTAAGAGAAGTCTTACAAGTAAACACTTAGAAAAAAATCAAACATAACCTCTCTTTTGGCTCCCTATATGCTACGGCAAGGACCAAGCAACCACACAAACCCATATCAATTTTTATACAACCCATACACTCCTATACACATCCATTCTAAGGTATTCTAAGGTGATCCCAAGCATTGGCTAACCTTTTCCAAGTGTTAATCAAGAAAAGTGAAACTAGGGTTTTATATCTAAACAAGGGTTTAGATACTTTGGTTCATCATCTTACATCATAATAAGGTTATCTAAAAACCTTCATGTCTTTACTTTCATCATTTTTATATGTTTACATGTTTTATATAACTATATCACCACTTAGGATTTTTAATATGTAAAACGAATTATCACTTATGTTTATGAATTTACACACTTTTCTTATGTCATATTGTTATATATATCATGGAAAAATGGATTAATAAATATGTTGACATGTTGTTTAAGTATAAACATGATTTTGTATAAATTTGGGTTTATAAAGTTAATAAAACAAACTCTTTATAAATGAACACACTTGGATAATAAAAGGGTGATTTGATTTCGATTCATACAGTATAGGTTTGACATTTACATAAAAATAATAGCCTCATGACGATTCCAAAAATGATAAGAAACTCGAAAAACCGATTTATAAACTAACAAGATACGTTAGTTACGAGTTTTAACGCGAGAATATACTTTTATAAACTATTTTTATAAATTTACATTCATTTTCAGAAAGTGATATTTTTTAAAACATCAAAAATTATGATATTACTTTTAATTTCGAGATCGTACTCGAAAGAATCTGTATATATAAAACACGGGAGCTATAACGGAATAAAATACGACGTTTACGAGTTACGATAACAAAAACTATAAAATAAGTTATATTCTGTTATGAACAGTAAAAATATTTTATTCATCAGAAAAACTACAATTTTTAAAATGTTATATTTTTGATAATTCGACTTAATACTGAATAATGTGGGCATAAGAAACGGGCTTAAAACGAGATGAAGTTACGCCATTATTTTATAACTTGTGCACTATTTCTGAGGTGAATAGTGTTGGTTCTTTTTAAAATTAATTTTTGCGATACATTTTAGATTAATTTATATAATATTTATACATGTCTTAAACTTTATAAATATTATTTTACAAAGACAATTGAATTATATATTCGATTATACGAGTTCAAATACACGAATAATATTTAGCAAATGCAATTTAAATATTATTTCGCAAACACGAGTAGACGGTGATGTAGCTATATAGAATCATACGTTGTATTAGTTATCAAAGTACTATATTACTAGGGAGTTTCATAATGAGGCCTCTTCGGGGTGGCGTATCGACGAGTTGTTGGATTTACGATTTAAAGTGTCCTAGCTCCTCATACGTTCACTACACGACCTCTTAATTATGATAGCCCGAACGATAGTATGATGAGCTATACGACCTATAAATAATCAAAGTGTTTAGTACTTATACGACCTATATTGGATTAGGTTGCCTTCGGATTCCTTCGTAACGCATTTTCCATTTTGAATACTTGTTGATTACCATTCACTCAAGGTGAGTTCGTAGCCCCTTTTTCTACTACTTGCTTTATTAAATATGGGGGAGATTACATGCTTGATTTCTTTGGACACAAGTGTTTTCAAAACTGTATGCTATTTCCTGATTACATTATTGCCTAAGTACCCTTCTGCCGCTAAGACCCCTTTTATCATGAACCGTTAATTACCTGCTGGGTATACGCTAGTGTTATGGATAGATCTATCGGGACTGACCATCCCCGTCTAGGCTGTGGTTTCTAGTTGACCATTGACGCATTTAACATTCGAAGAAAAAAATTGTCTTTGGATGTTTTGGCAGCATTCTGTATTGAGAAATTCGTAGGATGTTTTTGTAACATCTGTATCGTGTTGGGGCACAAACCTCAAGTATGGTTTGATTACAGTTTATTCGTTAAGGTTCGGTGTCATGAGCTTAGGGCAATAATACATGTTTTAGACTATTGAATGTGTTTCATAGTCTACTATTACTTCGATCTTGTGGTCCACGCTATTTCCTGATAAACCTATGAATTCACTCAACAATTTTGTTGACGTTTTAGCATGTTTTAATCTCAGGTGCTGAGGCATAAGCTTGGATGGGAGCCGTGACGGATATCTATTAGAGGGATTCTGATTTCTTAAATTTAATAAAACTTTTGTCTTATAAAATCTTAATGTCTTTTTATCAAAACTATGGGACCTAACGTGAAAACTCTGATCTTTTGTAATGACATTGAATGAATCTTATTTTTAACGTCCATTTAAGGTCGTTTTCTATATCTTGATTTTTGTACTTTGACGTAGCACCCCATTGTTACCTTTCCGCTGCGACCTGATTTTGGGGGTGTTACAGATGGTACCAGAGCCAAGGTTATAGGGAACTGGGTCATTTTCAAAACCTAGTCTATAACCACAAAGTTTAAAGGTTTTCTTTTCTTTCATTTTTAAATACAGAATCCTTCATCGCTATCCGATATCCACGCGCGCGTATTCCCTGATCCTTACTTACTTTTCCGATTGTCATTATTGCATTATATATAATCTTATATATATAATACTTGGTTTAAATTCGATCTCTTACGTCTATCTTTTGACATATCAGTATCTATTTCTATCGGTCAATTATATAAATATTGACCATTCTGATTAAATTATGATTATTTATATCACTTTTCTATTTCCTTTTCTCTTTCATGCATACACTACTTGTTGCATTAGTTGGTTGGACTAGATGCATTCATATTTGATATACATGTTATGATATAAATGTATATTATAAGAGTCTTATATAATATACTCATATAAGCCATTTCTGCTGGTCACAACAGTCATGTCAGCCAATTCTGCGGTTACCTATACGTCTGTTCACTCTGAGGCACGATCTTGGAGTATTCCATCTGAGGATCCTTACGAGGAGGCTGCCCAACAGTTGTTTGAGCAGGCACCACGTTCTCCAGAGTATGTACCGGAGAACCATATACCAGTGTACATTCCTGAGCCTGAGCATCCTGAGGATTTAGTGCCAGCTGAGGATGAGGCACCTATACCTCCATTACCACCATCCTTTCTAGCTCCACGGATTCGACCTCTTAGTCCTAGAGCACTTGAGGTTGAGATGAGAGATGTAGCATCAGCCTACTATCATTCACTACACCCATCAGGGACTCTACCATTGTTACCTATCCCTCTACCTGCACCATCTACTAGCCGCAGAGCTGATATTCCCGAGGCTGACACGCCGCCTCGGAAGAGGGGACTACTATTACTACTCCCAGACCTGGGTGTGAGATTGGAGAGAGTTCTGCTGCTGCTGCGAGACAGCCAGGACCCACTATAGAGACCAGACTCCTAGATACTGAGAGGAGGATTATGACCGCCTTAGAGTTGGTCAACATGAGGGTCACTTACCAGGTAGATGTTTGCACTAGGGAGAGTTCAGAGTTTTGCACACGACATCACGATGCCCAGAAGGATCGTGCAGCTGTGAGAGCTGAGATTGAGGTATTGAGGAGAGAGAGACTTGCTTACGAGCAAGAGGGTATGGAGACTCGTCAGGCCTTGGCTAGGTCTGAGGCTCACTGCAGGACATTAGAGGCGCGAGTTACAGTGTTAGAGACTGAGGTGCATCGCCACGAGTGGCAGCGTCAGGCTGCAGATGATCTTGCTGTTCAGTATATCATGCGTACCCAGGCCCTGGAGGCTGGAGCGCGCGTGGACACATTGGAGGACACTGGTAGCAGTTCCTAGACTTTGGTTATGATTGTATCTACTATGCAGTCTGTTAAGTTTTATGGGAGATCTTTTGTTTTGGTTAGCTATCCTGTATAGATCTTTTATTAGCTATCCTGTATAGCCTACTAAGTATTACGGGTAACTCCCGGCTAGTATGGCTTTAGGTTGTATATATTCTTTTGTAACCTAATCAAGGTGATCATTTTGTATCTAAACCAATCATGTATGTTTTCCAGTTATATATGGAATGGATGTATTATGTCATGTCTATAATCGAATTTGTGGTGAATGAATGTCGATTTGGTTATATCATTGTTAATTACAATTCAGTTGTACATTTCACTGTGTGATGTGATCTCACTTTATTTATCATGGATATGTCATGTCATGGTTATGATTTTATGAATCTTAACGGGTTTTGTTTTTCTTGATTAAAGAAAATGGCACCAAAAAGGAGCCACCGAGGTCATCCACAGGACACAAACAACACCCAGCCCCACAGCCAACCACAACCACTACGGCACTAATGCCCAACTCCAGCTATGATTGATCAAGGAGTCAGTGCTGCCTTGGCCGCACGTGACGCAACCAGGAATGGCACTGATAGCCATTCTTCGGGAATGGGTGTCAGGGGATCTGAACGCGTTGCTCGAGAGTGCACTTACCAGGATTTTATGAGTCAAACCTCTATATTTCAAGGGCAAATCGAGGGAGTGGTTGAGTTAACCCAATGGTTTGAAAGAATGGAGACTGTCTTCAGAATAAGCAACTGCTCGGTGGGAAAACCAGCAAGTTCTTACTTGTATCTATTAGCAAGTGCTCTAACATGGTGGAATTCCCATGTTATGACTGTTACTCATGATGTTGCCTATTCAATGACTTGGGTCGATCTAAGGAAGAAGATGACTGACAAGTATTGCCCACGAAACGAGATGAAGAAGCTAGAGGCTGAATTGTGGAACTTGAAGGTGATAGGTACTGATGTGGTCAAATACAACCAACGTTTTCAAGAACTAGCACTTCTCTGTGTGAGGATGTTCCCTGAGGAATCAGACAAAATTGAAAGGTATGTCGGGGGATTGCCCGACATGATCCATGGAAACATCGCCATAGCTTCAAAACCAAAGGACATGCAAGAGGCAATGGAAATGGCACTGGAATCTGATGGACAAGAGAGTCAATACCATTGCGGAAAGACAAGCTGAAAACAAGAGGAAGTTAGAAAACACTTCCCGAAACAACCAGAACCAACAACAACAACAAAACAAGAGGCAAAACACCGGCAGGGCATACACTGTTGGATCGGGTGATAAGAAACCATATGGGGGATCTAGACCCCTATGCTCAAAGTGCAATTACCACCATGACGGTCCGTGTGCTCCAAAGTGCTATAAATGCAACAAATATGGTCACATCGCCCGTGACTGTAGGGATACGGAACGCACACATTTTTAAACAACCAGAAGGGCACCGGATCGAGGTTCAGAAAAACCTATTATTTTGAGTGCGGAGTTGGGAACACTTCCAGAAAGAATGGCCAAGGCTGAAGAAACAACAAAGGCAAAGTGGTAATCAAGGCTGGGAATTGACAGGCTCCAACGAGGTGTATGTGGTAGGAAATGCGAGGCAAATACCAAAACAACGTCGTTGCTGGTACGTTCCTTCTAAACAATCCAGCTATGCTTATATCTTGTTTGATACGGGTTCAGATCGAAGTTTTGTGGTCTATGCATTTAGCTCCCAATTGACATCACACTTCTACCCTAGATAGAATTTTTTTGATGTCGAAACTAGCTTGACGGGAGATAATTGGTTAAACCCACTATACTTTAGGGTTGCCACATTTATAACTCCTAAACCACCAAATTCCATGTAAACATTAATGCTGTAGTACTTGGTAGTTTTGACGCTATAATTGGTATGGATGGTTGGCGAAATACCCAAGCGCGTCATTGGGTGTGCCTGAGAATGATGTTCGCATTCCCTGGAAAAACAAAACCTTAATCATACACGGTGATGGAAGTACCCAGGGAAATGTGACACGATTAAACATCATTTCTTGCACTAAAACGCAGAAGTACATGGAAAAAGGGTTTCCTATCTTTCTGGCACATGTTACTACAAAAGAGGTTGAAGACAAGTCGGAGAAGAAGCGACTTGAGGACGTACCAATTGTTCAAGACTTTTCTGAAGTATTTCCTGAAGACTTGCCGGGTCTTCCTCCGACTCGACAAGTGGAGTTTCAAATTGATTTGGTACCTGGTGCTGCACCGGTAGCACGGGCACCTTATCGATTGGCGCCTTCGGAAATGAAAGAGTTATCTGAGCAACTGAAAGAGTTATCTGACAAAGGCTTTATAAGACCTAGTTCCTCGCCTTGGGGAGCTCCGGTCTTGTTTGTCAAGAAGAAGGACGGATCATTCCGGATGTGCATTGATTACCGGGAATTGAATAAACTAACGGTGAAGAACCGTTATCCGCTCCCAAGAATTGATGATTTATTTGATCAGCTCCAAGGGTCGAGTGTCTACTCGAAAATCGACCTAAGGTCAGGTTATCACCAATTGAGGGTTCGAGAAGAAGACATTCCGAAGACTGCCTTCAGAACTCGTTATGGCCATTACGAATTTCAAGTTATGCCGTTTGGTTTGACAAACGCACCTGCTGTGTTTATGGACCTCATGAACCGAGTGTGCAAACCTTATCTGGACAAATTCGTAATTGTCTTTATTGATGATATTTTGATCTATTCCAAGAGCAAGCAAGAGCACGAAGAGCATCTGAAGATAATATTGGAGTTGTTGAAGAAAGAGGAGTTGTATGCCAAGTTTTCCAAATGTGAATTTTGGATTCCTAAGGTACAGTTCCTAGGTCACGTGATCGATAGTGAAGGAATTCATGTGGATCCAGCCAAGATTGAATCCATTAAGGATTGGACATCTCCTAAGTCACCAACGGAGATTCGTCAATTTTTAGGTCTTGCTGGATACTATCGAAGATTCATTGAAGGGTTTTCAAAGATCGCCAAACCTATGACCAAGCTCACCCAGAAGAAGGTTAAGTTTGAATGGGGCGATAAACAAGAAGCAGCTTTTCAACTGTTGAAGCAAAAGTTGTGCAGTGCACCAATCCTTGCATTACCTGAAGGAAGCGAAGATTTCATCGCATACTGCGACGCTTCAAAGAAGGGTTTGGGCGCTGTGTTGATGCAAAGAGAAAAAGTGATTTCTTATGCATCACGCCAGTTGAAGATTCATGAGAAGAACTATACGACTCATGATTTAGAACTTGGTGCAGTAGTGTTCGCTCTCAAGATCTGGAGACATTATTTATACGGAACCAAGTGTACAGTGTTCACCGATCACAAGAGTTTGCAACACATTTTAGATCAAAAAGAGTTGAACATGAGGCAACGCCGATGGTTAGAGTTGCTAAGTGATTACGATTGCGATATTCGTTATCACCCGGGGAAAGCAAATGTCGTTGCTGATGCTTTGAGCAGGAAAGAACGAGAACCACCGTTAAGAGTTCGAGCCTTAGTCATGACTTATATTAGCTTGGATCTTCCGAAACAGATCTTAAATGCTCAGACCGAAGCGCGAAAACCCGAGAAACATTAAGAGTGAAGACGTTTAGGGGAAATGTTGATTGAAAAGCTTATTTCCAGAAGCAATTAGAGAACAAAAGTTGGAACCACGGGCGGGTGGAGCCCTGTGCCTAAAATGGCAGGAGCTGGTTACCTTGTTATGGCGATTTGCGGACTGTGATCATGCACGAATCCCATAGCTAAGGCATTAAGGATCGGTGATAGCAATAAAAGGAAGTGGGAAGACCAGCAAGGGAACAACCATCACCAGCAGTAAAACTGAAGACAAGAAGTTTCTAAGATTTATGTTGCAGCCTCAGCCAAGGATAGAGGCTACGCTAGGAACTTACCATGGTGCAATAGGTGCAAGGCACATCATCAGCCAAGTTTGTGTCCTCCTAGGTGTGGTAAATGTCACAAGCTTGGTCACCAGGAAGGGGATTGTCAAACTAGGATTCCTGTAGCAAGAGGCAATTCGCTACAAGTTCTGTGACTATGCTTGGTTGTGGGAATTTGGGCACTACAGGAGTGTATTGCCCGGAGTTAAAGAAAACGAAAACTACGGAAACAAGATAAATGTAATAAAAGCACATGGAATGGTGCATACCTTAGTAGGAGGAGAAACCAATCAAAACCTTAACAACATGGAGGATGATATCAATGCTTAGACTTTATCCCTTTAGGAATTCTCGCTTAAATTTCTTTTGAACTTTCGTCTAAATTTCTTTTGTACTTTTGCTTAAATTTCTGTTGTACGAACTGATTTTCGAATTAATCTTATCAATGTAATGTATTGTGAAAACATCGTCACCTTATAAAAATTCAAAAAAAAAAAACGTCACTAATTTTGAACGCTCAAGTTAAAGCCATGCAAACGAGTTACTAAGCATGGTAACGAAATATTCAAAAGACATAAATGAAAATAACAAATAAATTTGTTGCCACAACATCCGTTTATTATCTTAAAAATAAGATTACATAAGGACATAAAGGAAATACAAGTTTTATTTCAACCCTCCCCTAACCATAATATCTAGTCCTTCAAGCATAGATCCACGCCAATAGCAAGGATAATGACCGGCATGAGAATTGCTAGAATAAAGGCCAAATACTGAGATCCTTCTTCGTATGGGAAGTAGGCAAGATAAATGCCGAGTGCTATCGCGGTCGCCATCGCCAATATCGTGATGATGTGCAACATTTTTGAGGATTGGATAAGAGAAAATGTAAGTGAAAGATTAAGTGTTGTATGGAGAAATGGAGAAGAAAATTTTATATAAAAAGGAGGAAAGTAACCGTTGGGGGTTACTGTTCAGTTACTGTTCACCGACCGTTGGGACACTGTTCATATAAAAAAAATTAAAAAAAAAAAATAATAATAATAATTATCTACACCTCTTCATCAACATTATTCCGGAAGAAATATCCGCATCTTTTTCTCCGAACCCGTACCTTCCTCAAGTGCAGCAACTTGAGCCTTGAGGACAAGGCTCTTCTAACCGGAGGAGACTGTAACATTCCGTATGTTCAGGTCATTTGCTACGTCATCTATTTTAATAATTATATTTTTTTCCTTCCTTTTTCGCACGCGTTTACTTTTAATTTCTCATTATATAGTAAAATCGCGTAAGCTAAACATCAACAATTAACGTAAACGGGCACCAAACAAATTAAAGTTTATGTCAAGCCATCAATATATTTTTTTTCAAAAGTAATAATTAACTTTGTTCATTTTATTTTTATCGATACTTAAAAGTGGTTACGTTTCAGCGATAAATTGGTTTAGCACTCCCAGAACACAAATACTTTTCTACGCTTCAACATAAACCACTTTTATTCCCCAATACATAAAAGTTGCTAAATATATCATATATATCTTATAAATGCCGAAATTCTTGCTATTTATACAAAGATATATAGAATACTCTTCAAGTTGGTCAAATGTGCAACATACTTCTTTAATGCACACCATACTTCATTTAAAACCACCATACCTTGTCATTTGACTCATGAGACCATACCTAAGACCAAGACCCATCACTTGAACCTTACCTTGTCCCTTTGACTAAGACCTACACCATATATATTCATGTGTCTAGTAAGAGAAGTCTTACAAGTAAACACTTAGAAAAAAAATCAAACATAACCTCTCTTTTGGCTCCCTATATGCTACGGCAAGGACCAAGCAACCACACAAACCCATATCAATTTTTATACAACCCATACACTCCTATACACATCCATTCTAAGGTATTCTAAGGTGATCCCAAGCATTGGCTAACCTTTTCCAAGTGTTAATCAAGAAAAGTGAAACTAGGGTTTTATATCTAAACAAGGGTTTAGATACTTTGGTTCATCATCTTACATCATAATAAGGTTATCTAAAAACCTTCATGTCTTTACTTTCATCATTTTTATATGTTTACATGTTTTATATAACTATATCACATATTAGGTTTTTTACTATGTTATAAACGAATTATCACTTATGTTTATGAATTTACACACTTTTCTTATGTCATATTGTTATATATATCATGGAAAAATGGATTAATAAATATGTTGACATGTTGTTTAAGTATAAACATGATTTTGTATAAATTTGGGTTTATAAAGTTAATAAAACAAACTCTTTATAAATGAACACACTTGGATAATAAAAGGGTGATTTGATTTCGACTTCATACAGTAGGTTTGACATTACATAAAAATAATACGCCTCATGACGATTCCAAAATGATAAGAAACTCGAAAAACCGATTTATAACGAAAAAGATACGTTAGTTACGAGTTTACGACGAGAAATATTTTTATAAAATTTACTATTCATTACAGAAAGTGATATTTTTAAAACATCAAAAATATGATATAACTTTTAATTACGAGATCGTACTCGAAAGAATCGTTAAAAACGGAGCTATAACGAATAAAATACGACGTTTACGAGTTTACGATAACAAAAACTATAAAAATAAGTATATATCTGTTATGAACAGTAAAAATCACTATTCATCAGAAAAACTAAAATTTTAAAAATGTTATATTTTGATAACTCGACTTAATACGAAAATGTGGGCATAAGAAACGTAAGAAACGGGCTTAAAACGAGAAAGTTACGCATTATTTTCTAACTTGTGCACTATTTCCTGAGGTGAATAGTGTTGGTTCGTTTTTAAAATAAATTTTTGCGAAACATTTTAGAATCATTTATATAATATTTATACATGTCTTAAACTTTATAAATATTATTTTACAAAGACAATTGAATTATATATTCGATTATACGAGTTCAAATACACGAATAATATTTAGCAAATGCAATTTAAATATTATTTCGCAAACACGAGTAGACGGTGATGTAGCTATATAGAATCATACGTTGTATTAGTTATCAAAGTACTATATTACTAGGGAGTTTCATAATGAGGCCTCTTCGGGGTGGCGTATCGACGAGTTGTTGGATTTACGATTTAAAGTGTCCTAGCTCCTCATACGTTCACTACACGACCTCTTAATTATGATAGCCCGAACGATAGTATGATGAGCTATACGACCTATAAATAATCAAAGTGTTTAGTACTTATACGACCTATATTGGATTAGGTTGCCTTCGGATTCCTTCGTGACGCATTTTCTATTTTGAATACTTGTTGATTACCATTCACTCAAGGTGAGTTCGTAGCCCCTTTTTCTACTACTTGTTTTATTAAATTCGGGGGAGATTACATGCTTGATTTCTTTGGACACAAGTGTTTTCAAAACTGTATGCTATTTCCTGATTACATTATTGCCTAAGTACCCTTCTGCCGCTAAGTCCCCTTTTATCATGAACTGTTAATTACCTGCTGGGTATACGCTAGTGTTATGGATAGATCTATCGGGACTGACCATCCCCGTCTAGGCTGTGGTTTCTAGTTGACCATTGACGCATTTAACATTCAGAGAAAATTCGTAGGATGTTTGGCAGCATCTGTATTGAGAAAATTCGTAGGATGTTTTTGTAACATCTGTATCCGTGTTGGGGCACAAACCTCAAGTACTGGTTTGATTACAGTTTATTACGTTAAGGTTCGGTGTCATGAGCTTAGGGCAATAATACCTGTTTTTGGACTATTGAATGTGTTTCATAGTCTACTATTACTTCGATCTTGTGGTCCACGCTATTTCCTGATAAACCTATGAATTCACTCAACAATTTTGTTGACGTTTTAGCATGTTTTAATCTCAGGTGCTGAGGCATAAGCTTGGATGGGAGCCGTGACGGATATCTATTAGAGGGATTCTGATTTCTTAAATTCAATGAAACTTTTATCTTATAAAATCTTAATGTCTTTTTATCAAAACTATGGGACCTAACGTGAAAACTCTGATCTTTTGTAATGACATCGAATGAAACTTATTTTTAACGTTCATTTATGGTCGTTTTCTATATCTTGATTTTTGTACTTTGACGTAGCACCCCATTGTTACCTTTCCGCTGCGACCCGATTTTGGCGGTGTTACAGCTTGGGCGAAATGGACGGGGCTAACTATTTTTAAAGAAAAAAGAGAAGTTAGTAAATCGGGTCCATTGGGCGGAAGCAGAAAGAACATAATGGGTATTATTTGCCCATCTAGTACTCCAAAGTCCTAACGGTCCTACACTCCTAATCAAAATTCCTAATTTTAGAGTGTAAGAACAAAGAAAAAAGTTGTCTATTATACATACTACTAATTATCATCACATGTGATGGCAAAAGCCTGAGTTTTTTTGTTTGGGCTACTTAGGCATGTTTGTTTGGGTCGTATTCCTCAGTCCGACACGGTTTTAAGATACGTGTCTTTCTTCCATAAACACGTGTCTTAGGCCGATGCTCCCACCTCTAAATCTATCACTTTTTGGAATCTATTTCTTTCTTTAAAACACATATCTATAGCAGCTTTATCATTCTCATCAATAAAATTAGATTATGTTACAAAATCATGCGAAAGGGGTCATCAAGAAGATGATTTTAAAAGCAATAATGCTTTTAAAAAACCCATCGGCGACCTCCTTCTACATGTGCATTTTTTTACTCATATTGTTTTTTTAATGAGTGTTTACTTTTGTGGGTTTAAACCCTATCTTATTCGTGTTTTAGGTTCCTCGGTTGGTGGTGAACAACGATTCTAAATTTACCAGGTTGTTGAGGTAATTCACTTTTATTCTTATTTTTTAGTTTGATAACATGATAATTTATGGTAGATTTTAGGGGTTTTTTTGTAGGATTTCAATTTTTGGTTTTTTTTTCAATTGTTTTTCGGTGTTGAAGTTTGGATTTTTGGGTAAACAACGTGAGTGAATGGCACCGGAAGTTCTTCGCGATGAAGCTTCGAATGAGAAGTTGGATATCTACATCTTTGAGGTAAAGCATAAGTGCTTGATAAGGGATGCACTTTTGGATTTTTATTTGCTAACTAAATACAATTATTGATACTTGCTAAACTACGGAAAAAATTACTAAAAGC
>BQNB010070980.1:0-32928 GCA_026074375.1 Tanacetum coccineum
CGCCTCCAAGTTCGACCAAGGTGGTCCGCGTGTGAGAAATTCGATTTTCTCAAAAGGTTAGTATTTTCCTTTTATTTATTTTCTTTTAAGTTGCTTTTAGTTAATTAGGTTTAGATCCTTTAGGGTTTAGTTCCCTTCTAGCCCTAGATTAATTATTATTTTCGTTGTGTGTCAATCCAGTTAGGGAATAGAAAATCTTAACACGAGAAACTTATGGAGTGCCGAAAGTACTTTAAAGGACAGGGATTTTGACATCCCGTACGGTTCCGTTTGTTTATGTGTTTGACAGGTTTCAAGAAGAGGAAGGTTGCTGGTATTGATGCTTGTTGGTGTTCCCTTAAATTCAGATTTTTGTGTGTTCGTATCGAGTCGGGGTTTAATGCTACTCGTTGGGGTCGTGTGATGTGACTATGCAATAGGTATTTGTTCGTGTATGTGACCGCCATGAATTGTCCGCTAGGAAGATATTCCTAGCAGCCTATTTATTGTCAAACATATTAATAGACTGATTGAGATACTAGAACCTCACAAGTGAATAAGACAAAGACATCGGGAAAGACCAAAGGATCACAAGACATAATATACACTATTATCCACTGGATAATAAGGTGCCCCGTCAGCAGTCAACCCAGATTTTAAGGGACGTGGTTTACTAAACACGTTGCCTAGCAAACAAAAGTAATATAGCTCGGCTAACCATCTCCCGAGATGTCAGGTACAGTATATTTCAACAGTATATTAAGTAATATAAATACTCAGTGCATTTAATGCAAAAAGGGGATCCACCATACATTTATTACACTCACTATAATAATCTCTAGGCATATTCTTGCAAATATCTTACTCTTACGCCGGAGCTTGGTCTTGGGATAAAACCCAGGACGAGGCTAACGCGTGTTATCTTATCGACAGGATTGCTGAAGCTTGGAATCCCATAAAGGACGGACGACATCCTTCCTAGCGGATCTTTGCATCAACAAATTGGCGCCATCCGTGGGACACGTAACAAATCAGCCAAACCAACAAAACATCATAATGACAGGTCAATTGTCAACACCACCACCAAATTTTAACCAAACAGAAATCCCAGACCCAAAAACAACAGAAGGGCAAAGTGTCATTGAATGGTACATATCAGCTCTCAAAACGCTATGTAAAGACAAAGCATGCTATGAACTCATCAAACCAAAACTTCTAGACTTCAGCGACGAAATCAGTGACGATGATGAAATAGCAATCGTTAAAAAGAATAAGGAAAGAGAGATGTCAGCTAACGATGAGTTAAGCAAACCTTTCAAAGCAGCTTCAAAATGCCCATTCACCAAAAGAATCAACTTCACAGCACCCAACCACAGAATGCCCACCAATGCAAAAATATACGATGGAATGAGTGACCCAACGGATCATATCACTCGTTTCACGGGGATGGGGAATTCAGCAGAATGGCCTATGCCAGTATGGTGTAGAATGTTCCAACAAACCTTGGACGGCAAGGCAAGATCTTGGTTTGATAAGTTTCCGTCGGGAAGCATTGATAACTAGGATGATCTTGAGGAAAAATTTCTAAACAGGTTTGGAATGCTAAAAGCTTGCGATAAAGATCCAACAGAAATAACAAAAATTGTCAGACGAGCAAATGAAACCTTACCTAACTTTAGAAAAAGGTGGGTAAGTGAATCGAATGCCATCCCTAATGTTCCAGAACTCATGCGAATTTCATCTTTCATGAGTTCACACAAATGCCCAGAATTATCAAAATGATTCTCCGATAGCATACCTAGAACCGTCGATGAAATGTTAAGAAGGGTAGACAATTATGTTCGGTCGGAAGAAGCATTCAAAAATACAGAATTACCTAAAGGAGAATTTCAGAAGAGGGAGGCCGTGGGACAATGGACGCCAAGAAATGACCGTCCGCATAGGGTAATATATGGAGGGCGCCGCATACCGGACCAAAGACCACTCCACAAGGCTCAGGAGCATTATGCACCTTACGTGGCTCCCCACCGGTCGAACAATGACTTCCGATGCCCGAGGGAAAACAAGGTAATTCTAACTTTGGGCTCTTTGATAAGCACCCCAGCAGAGATTTTAGCCACAGAACACCATTTAAACCTACCACAACCAGCACCGCTAGTAGGAATACCTAGCAATGATAACATCCATAAGTTCTGTGACTACCATAATGAAAAAGGGCATAGCACAAACGACTGTTTCGTCCTAAAAAGCAACTAGAAATAGCATTAGAAACAGGAAAACTAAATCACTTGATAAAAGATGTTAGACAAAGGAGAAAGAAAGGGCAAAAGCATAACGGATCAAGAAATGCAGTAATAAACATGGTACGAAACCACGATTCAAACAGAAAAAGAAAAACAACAATAACAGATGAAAGCTGGATGAATGTCCCAATAACCTTCCCACCGGTACAAGCTAGAGATTTGTCAGACGAAGCCTTAGTTATGGAAGCAGAGATAGAAGGATACCTGGTGCGAAGAATACACATAGATGAAGGAGCATCAATTGAAATTATGTATGAACATTGTTTCAATATGCTCCACCCAAAAATAAAAGCAAGGCTGACAAAAATGCAAACAACAGTATCAGGGTTCTCGGGAGAAAGGGTGAAACCGCTAGGGAAGATCGAACTCGATGTATGCTTTGGGGGTGCAGGACGCTGTCGAAGGGCAATGATGAGGTTCGTTGTCATACCGGCCCCCTCACTGTACAATATCATTTTGGGAAGACCAGCCCTTAAGCAATTAAGAGCAATCCCTTCTACCATACATGGGATGATGAAATTCCCAACACGATGGGGAATTGCAACTCAAACACCCACCATTCTAGAATGTCGAAGAGAAGAAAAGAAACAAGCACGAGAGAAGGAAAAAGACCCTGTGGAAGAGGTGAAATCGAAAGGAAACCCTAGCCCAACGGAACCTGTGCTAGTCAATCAGGCCTACCCAGAATAACTAGTGAAGATAGGAACAAATCTCTCTCCAGAAGGATCAACACAACTCAAAAACCTGTTAAAGAAAAACAAAGATATATTTGCATGGGAACCAGCAGACATGACAGGGGTACCTAAGAGAATCATTAAACATTCATTAAATGTAAACCCGGCGGACAAATCAGTCACCCAGAAACGAAGAGTATTCTCAGAAGAAAAAAGACAAGTAGTAACAAAGGAGGTATCCGAGTGGTTGAAGGCAGGAATAGTTAGACGGGTGAAATACCCAACGTGGATTGCAAATCCAGTGTTGGTACGAAAACCAGATGGAAGTTGGCGAATGTGCATCGACTTCAAAAACCTCAACTCGTCATGTCCAAAAGATTATTACCCCTTGCCCGAAATAGACAGCAAGATAGAAGCAGTCATGGGTTACCCACTCAAATGTTTTCTGGACGCATACAAGGGGTACCATCAAGTACAAATGTCAGAAGAAGATGAGGAGAAGACCGCCTTCTATACAGACCAAGGCACCTTTTGTTACAAAAAGATGCCATTCGGACTAAAAAACGCAGGGGCCACATATCAGCGCCTGGTGGATGAGGCGTTTGATAAACAGATAGGACGAAACCTAGAAGTTTATGTGGACGACATGGTGATAAAAAGCAAAGCCGAGAAAGATATGCTAGCAGACGTAGCAGAGACGTTTGATAACCTTAGAAGAATAAACATGAAGCTAAACCCGAAAAAATGCTCGTTCGGTGTGGAGGAAGGGAAATTCTTGGGCTATATGGTCACCTCGGAGGGTATTAGAGCAAATCCAGCAAAGACAAGAGACATAACTGAAATGAAGTCACCTAAAACATGGGGGGAGATGCAAAGCTTGGCTGGCCGCTTGGCAGCACTAAACCGGTTTCTAGCCCGATCGGCCGAAAGGTCATTACCCTTCTTCGAAACATTAAAGAACATCACCAAAGAAAACAAAGAAGATTATAGGTGGACCGAAGAAGCAGAAAAGGCTTTTCAAGAATTAAAGAAAACCATACTAAGCTTACCAACCCTGGCAACCCCAACACCAGAAGAAAATTTATATATCTACCTAGCGGCATCCGACAAGGCTATCAGCGCGGTACTAATGACCGAGAGAAACGGTAAACAACACCCAATCCGGTATGTGAGCAAGGTCCTTCACGATGCAGAAAAGAACTACGCTCCATTGGAAAAGTTGGCATTGGCACTCAGAAATGCATCAAGAAGATTAAGAAGATATTTTGAGGCTCACCCAATTACAGTCATTACGGACCAACCAATCAAACAGATCCTGGGAAAAGCAGAAGCATCAGGCCGCCTAGCACAATACGCGGTAGAGTTGGGAGCATACAAAATCACATATGAACCACGCAATTCAATCAAAGGGCAGGTGCTGGCAGACTTCCTCAATGAAATACCAGTAGGCGACAATGCCTTGGTTCCAAGGGAGACGACCTACACAAAGGAAGATCAAAAAGACAGAATACACCTATGCTCTAAGATTAACCTTTGATAGCACTAACAACCAGGCGGAATATGAAGCACTATTAGCTGGGTTGAGGATAGCGAAGAAAATGGGGGTGCAAGCACTATCGGTAAAAGTGGACTCCAAACTGGTAGCCAGTCAAATAAATGGAGAATACGTGGCTTGCAAAGAGAATATGATAAGATACCTAACCAAGGCCAAAGAATACATTAAATGTTTTAAAAGCTTCCGGATAAAAAACATACCCAGGAACCAGAATCAAAAGGCCGATGTACTAAGCAAGTTAGCCTCTGTAGCATTCAACAACCTAACAAAAGAAATCTTGGTGGAAACGTTGGACACACCATCAATGGATTGTGGAGAAATAAACGCAATTGTAGAGGAAGAGGAGGAAAACTGGATGTCTCCTATCATAAGATGTCTGGAAGAAGGTACATGGCCAAAAGATGAAAATGCAGCCAGAGCACTAAGGATGAAGATAAGCCAGTACGTAATGGAGGAAGGGGTTTTATTCAAAAGATCATACCTGATGCCGATGCTTCGATGTGTAGGCCCTCTCCAAGCCAATTACGTCATAAGGGAAATTCACATGGGCGCATGTAGTATGCACATGAAGCCGAGATCGGTTGTGGCACAAGCAATCCGGCAGGGATACTATTGGCCAACAATGCACAAAGATGCAAGGGAAGAAATACGCAAATGTAATTCATGCCAAATCCATGCCTCGGTACCAAAGATGCCAAAAACACTCATGACATCAATCATGGCACCATGGCTATTTTTACAATGGGGAATGGATGTGCTGGGACCACTGCCAGAAGCACCAGGAAAAGTAAAATATGTGATAGTAGCAATAGACTACTTCACAAAATGGATTGAGGCAAAACCATTAGCAAAAACGACTGGTAAAGAGGTAGAAAAAATTGTTTGGGATAACATTGTTTGCAAGTTCGGACTACCGAAGATAATCACCACTGATAACGGAACAAACTTTGTGAATGATCCATTCAAGGGATGGTGTGAAAGATTAAATATCACACAGATAAACACTGCAGTTGCACATCCTCAAGCCAATAGCCTAGTAGAAAGAGCAAACCAGAGCCTCATGGATGGCATAAAAATGCTCCTGGGAAGGGAAAGGAAAGGATGGGTGGATGAGTTACCCAACGTCCTATGGGCCCATAGAACCGCGTTAAAAACAAGTAATGGAGAAACCCCATACAGCCTGACTTTCGGATGTGAAGCAGTTATACCAGCAGAGGTCGGCATGCCAACACATCGCACAATGATGATCAAGGACGGGAAAGACAATGATGAAAAGATAAGGCTGAACCTAGACCTGTTAACTGAAAGAAAAGAAGCTGCGGCCATAAGAGAAGCCATATACAAGATGAAAGTAGAGCAATAATACAACAAGCGAGTACGCCCCATGACCTTCAAAGTAGGGGAATACGTATACTGAAGAAACGAAGTGCGTCGCGTGGAAGACTTAGGGAAGTTGGGTCCAAAATGGGAGGGTCCATATTTAGTAACAGAAGCATATGGCAATGGTTCATACAAATTGCAGACCATGGAAGGTAGGGAGGTGCCCCGTACCTGACATGCCATTAATCTACGAAGATGTTATTTGTAAAATCTATTATTACTCATGTAATCTCGAAACTTTAATTTTATGTCCAGATGTAATATCCCGAAACAATGATTAATGAGTAAGCAAGGCCTATTTTCCCATGATGAGGGAAGGCAATTTTCCAAGAAATATGATGTGTACGAAATATAGAAACATAAACAAATAATGACTCCGATGGGTGACTGATCATCCCCACTCGATATTATAGTCAATGTTTGCTATATAGACAAACTATTAAGTGACTCGGATGTCAACCGGATACCACCAACCGGTACAGGCGTAGTTAATGTCTAAACCGACGACCCAAATATCAGTTGGATACCATCAACCAACTTATTTGTGGCCAATGTCCAAAAGTCTAGGCAAATAATATGTGATTCAAAATCTCTCTAACAAGTGACAATAGACGACTCGTAATCAATGCCTAGCAACCTAGGCAAAAACTAAAAATGACTCGATGGAAGGTTGGCAACCTCTGATTGGTACACAAATCGTAGTCAATGCCTAGCGGAGTAGATAAAAAATTATGTAATCCCAAGAAACTGCTAATCCCCTTTGTTGATAAGTGATTAATATCTATGTCCAAGGAATAACACGCAAAACAAACCAAAGAGTAGGAAAAGGATAATCGGAGTGCCTAACGGCTTACATTACAAAAATGGCCCCCACACAAAGGCTAACAATACATTCGTAATAGTTACATAGCCCAAAATATTATAAGTACAAAATGTTTAAATGCCACTAGACAAATATTACACATATAAATCAACTATGAGCAATAGGAGAGGATCGAGGTCCACCGCCCAGAGTAGGACCAGCCCCGTCGGGCATCACATTTTAAAGCTCGGAGGGGTCAAGAAGATAGGCACGCGCCAGCTTATCCACATAAGGATAATGCGTCTCAAACAGCTTCAAGTACTCACCCATGAAAAGATCAAAGGACGCAGGGTTGATACCAGGGCTGGCATTAAGCAAACCGTCCACGTCTGTTTGTGTCCGGCCCAAAGAGATGCCATCAATAAAACCCTTACCCACAGCCACGCTAAAAACCTCACCCACAGACTCTTTATATTCCTTGCTCTGAAGGAGTCTCTGAACAAAGATAGGGAAAAACACGGTAATAAGACGCTTACGAATCGCCTCACTTTACCCAGCGGCCAAAGCAAACCTCTCCCTGTCGGACCTTAATTGCTCAATGCCAGTCTCAGACTCCTTTAAAGCAATCTTCAAACTTCTAATACGCTCAGCCTGAGAAACAACCAACTCATCAGACCTTTTCTTTTCTTTTCCAGCTCAACAATCTTAATCTTCCCAGCTTCCTCTCTATGCAAAGCATCTTCATAATCATGAGAAAGTTGACCATAACTAGAAACCTTGGCATCATAAGCCACCTGGAGGTCAACCAGTTGCTTCTTACAACTATCATACTTGGCCCGAGCGCGATCACGAGACTCCTGAAGCCCGTCACTCTCATCATAAAGCTTTTCAAATCGAAGTAACATATTGGCTTGCTGTTGGGAAGACTGACATAGAAGCTTCCTAGACCGCCTAACGGCCTTACGATCGTCCATACCTTCGAAAGACGCAAGGTCAGCGGGAGTAAAAATGTTGGACATCATATCACGACAATGATGAAATTTGACCATGCGATCAGAGTTAGTAATTCCCCATACAGGAGCAAAGGGCAACTCGCCAAAGGGACTAGCGGAACCTACAAAGAAAATATAAAAAATAAAAAAATTATACAAGAGAAACAAAAAAAAATAATAAGAGAGAAAAATACTTTCTCCAGTAGAAACAGTCTTTTCACCTCTAGTACGATGGGCAGAGGGATGTGGGGAAACATTTTGATTATCATTTTCATCCCCACCCTCAACATTCAGACCAACATGTTGACCATCATCTCGACCATCATTTTTACCTCGCTCACCTCTATCATCACCACGAGGACCAGGACCACTATCATCACGAGCAAAAGATTGATCATGACCAGCATCAAGATGTTCGTCCGTTTGATCTCGTAAGATATCTAACCGAGCGTTTAGAGCAGACTCACGAACATTCCCAGTAACAAGAGGTTGATTTGGAACAACTTGATTTATGGGCTGAGGAGAAGAAACTTGCTCCGAACTAGGAGCGGTAGCAGGAGTTTTTCTCTTCCTAGAGGTGCCCTCTTGAGCGACACGCCTCTTAGAACCAACCTTCCCAACGGCTTTAGAAGCCAAGTGCTCTTCAGCTCTTTGTTTTTTCCTTTCCCTAGCAACGATTACCTTTCGGCAAGCAATCTCAGCATTCTCCATAGCAGGAGTCTTCAGGGGGACATCCTCCAAACGAGTGGCTGGGGTAGAAAGATGGGTATCAACAGGGAAATTGGGTGGAAGCAAGGTGCCAGCAACAATCTTACAAGCGCCAAGGTCGGGAAGACGAAGAAATTCAGCCATAGTGAGAACTGCAAAAGAACAAACAAAAACATAATAAACTGCCAAGAAAATAAAAGCACATAAAAGAGAGAAATAAAGAAATGGGCATTACCCTTCCCTCCCGGACCTTTCATCACCGGAACATGACCCAATCCTTTCCAAGTTGGAGACAAACCGGCAACATATAGAAGGCTATTATAGGGCTTATGTAACTGAATAGGAACTTGCAACAACGTAGCCACATCGGCCGCATTATACTCCGACGGACCAGGAAGCACGTCGGCCACAATTTTAATCCAAATACGTTAAATGTCCATTTCTGTTAGAAATGAGATTGAAACATCATGATGTCATTTATAAGAGGAAGTCATGCTATTGCTTATAAAAAGTTTCTTTCTTTGCTGTTGAAAAACTTTTAAGAGCTGAACTTGCATTTATTAATACCTTGAGGATTATAAGTGTAACTGTTGGATATAAAGATGAATTAACTTCAACCCATTTGCATTACTTAAATTGTTATTTGAGAGTAATTCTAACTTGAGCTTCCGTTATTGATTGCATTATTATCATCTGCTTCTTAATCCATCGGTAAGTCGTCATCTACTCTTTGCTTTGCTTGTTTCCTAGTTTTTTTATTTAATCATTCTTTCATCTATATATCATATTTTGTTGTATGCTTATCATTTAGAAAGGAAAAAGTTAATGTGTACTAAGATCATGATCATGGAAAACCAACTCAAATGAAAGGAAAATAAAAACAAACCGAACACTTTAGAAAACCAATGATAAAGAGTATTTTACAATTATCAATTTTAAAACAAAACACTCAGATAAACTTGATTATAGTTATGGTCTTATTGATAATTTTGCAAAGTCAACATGCATGTATATGTGTAATCAGATTCGTCTCCAAAACCGGTTTTGGGGTGAAACCGGTCACCAGGAATCGGAAACTCGGTCAGGTCAACTAATAAATCGATTTCGAAAACAGCTGTATGTATAACTTAACTCATGACACTTTCATGCGCAACATGTTACATTATTTATTTTTTTACACTATTATATTGGATGGAACCATGATGACCAGGTTTAAAATATCCAAACTTATAATAGGCCAAAATGTTAAATTGTTCACTGTGTTTGGGTAATTATTTAGGCATAGAATTTAAATATAGCATAAGGTATAACTTAGATGTTGCAATTTGAGACCTTATTAGTTAAATTTGAGTCTAGTTGGGTAAATATTTTTAGGGGATGGATATAGTTGGGTCTTCGTTAATATTATAGATGAGTCTAGTTGAGTCTCCCTTAACATTATAGACGAGTCTCCAAACGGGCCTAGCGGGTCAAAGTTTTTTTTGGTTCATACGTTATCCGTTTTTACGTTATTGTACATTTTCGTCCGTTTTTATACGTTCTTGTATGTTTTTATACGTTTGTGTAGGCTTTTATACGTTTTTTACATTTTTAACTACGGATTAGTTTTATTTATATATTATGATAGCTATTATTTACAGAAGACAAACGAGCAACAAGCTGCTAGCCCTTTTTGTATTGCAAAGCTAATCCTTTGGAAAACCACATTTGTTGATCTATGTATCATGACATTACTATTCATAACCTGTTGCACTCTCTTGAGTAGCTCTACCCTCAGGTGCAAGAAAACCAAATGTATCAAACGCGAAAGGAATAAACAGTGTTGATTTTTAATGCATGCTTTCTCGTGTTTTGTCACTTTGCACGCGACGGCTTTTAAAGCAGCTTGACCCACTATATAATCTCGACTACTCAACCTCACGAAAGGAGAAACCCCGGTCAGATCCACGCACGCATGTTTCCCTCCAACCCATTCAAAAACCAAAACGTCACCCGGGCTAAGTGTGGATCTTCCATCTAACGGGTCAGTCAAAAAGTTCACAGGTGCTTCTTTCTTGGCGGAGATCCTGGCACGCCTACATATGTAAAAAAGAACGTCCCTAACCATATCATGTCAGTACTTAAAGCCTGAGAGCTCTTTACATTGAACTGCATGTTCCCCAAAAGAATCCAAACATGTCTTGCGATAAATAGGGCATATCACATCAATCGAAAATATAAGAATCATGATGCGATACTTAAGGATAGTACGATATTTCACCGGTGGCATATGTTAACCAAACATGTCTATTGGGATAGCTAGTAGAAAATCATGAGCATGTGGTGCGCCTAGTCACTCAAAAACTGGTTTTTGTCTCATAATCATATCAAAATGGACTTCCATGTACTTGACCATTTCACTAAAAAGGTCACTCGCCAGAGTTTGTTGGGCTTTAAAGATTGCGGTGTCCTTATTAGTGAAACAACTAAATTCAAATCTTGGAATCGTATCACATAGAGAAGCCAAAGCAGAAACATAATCATCATTCATACCACATATGACATTGTCACATAAGATGTGGTCTTGTAACACCCAAGATTGGGCCCTCGATGCCACAAAGCGTAGGAGGAAACTACTTTTGCCGAATACAAACCCGAACAACCAAGACGAATGGGTAAAGAAGCAAGTCGCCATCGTAAGTCTCCAAAGAAAGGTCCTTCACAAACCACTATATTCTCGATTGAACCACGTAAACCTTTGTCAAAAAAACAAGGTCGCCTCCTCCATGTGCACAGGTTGACAAGTCCTTAAACCAAAAAGGAGTTTGGCAATATCGAAGCAAAATGGGCTCACTATGCGGGTCATGTAACTGTAGAAGAAGACTCATCAAATCAACATCATCAGCGTCTCTACTAACAGCTCTCCCAAGAAGCTTTACACCCAAAGACGACCTCCAAGTTTCAACATGAAATAAACCCTCACCAAGCTTCTTACCATCACACGAAGGCCAAAAAATCTCTGTTTTTTAAGCAAATTTTATAAAAGAGGCTCAAAGGGAGAGCCTAAGAAACAAATTGTACAAAAGACAAGAAAAAACAACAGAAAGAATTAGGAGTTTAAGTTCCAAACATCCCACGAAACCGACTTCAACTAACATCTTCTTGAGATCCATAGGAGCGAAAGCCTCTGGATGGATGGAAATATATCATTTGACTTTGCAGCAACGATAGATTATGAAAGGGAATTAACCACTATATTTCTCCAATGCCATATCTCCCAAAGCACACATTGATACACGCCGTGAAAGATTTTAGCTAACACTTGGTTTCCTTTGATACCTACGTTATCCGCGATACCTACGTTACCTGTTGTGAAAAATCTCTGTTTTCTTGATATTAAGTTCAAGACCCAAACCTGGACCACTCACTTTTATAATGTCTAACACCCTGGCAACCTCTTTTGAATTTCAAATAACGATTCCATCATCAAGATACCAAGCCTGAAGAAGAATCTTGCAACTGTCTCTGGTCTTATGTACTAACGAGTGGAATGCAAGAGCAAAAAGAAGAGGTCCCAATGGGTCACCTTGTTGCACCCTAGTGCAGACCAGATGTGTGTGTCTCCTATATATAATCTCATTGCTTGCCCATATGTTTTTATACATTTTCAACCGTTTTACACGTTTAAACGTTTTCATACATTTTTGTACGTTTTCATACGTTATTAAACATTTTCATCTGTTTTTATACGTTTTGTTACGTTTCCATGCGTTTTATATGTTTTTGGACGTTATTATACGTTTTCATCTGTTTTATACGTTTTTGTCTGTTTACATATTTTTTTATACGTTTCGTACATTTTCGTCCTACGTTTGTACGTTTTTTACATTTTTACACGTTTTTGAACGTTTTTATGCATTTTATGTGCATGTATCCTTTATTGTACGTTTTTAGGGTTTTTCTATGTTTTCATGCATTTTTTACGTGCATGTATTTTATGTGCATGTATCCTTTACGTGCATGTATTTTATGTGCATGTATCCTTTATTTTTTACGTTTTTGGACGTCATTATACGCTTTCATCCGTACAAAAACATAAAAAAACTCATACAAACCATAGATAAAAATGCATAAAAACGTATGAAAACGTATAAAAACGTAGAAACTGTAAAAGAAGTATGAAAAAATAAAAAATGAAGTAAAAGTACATATAAAAATGTACAAACATATAAAAATGTAAAAACAGATAAAAACGTACAAAAACGGACGAAAAGTAAAAAATGAGGCAGAAAACATGCTGAAACGGATACGAAAGGGAAAAAAACAGACGAAAACATATAAAAACGTTATAAAACATACAAAAACGAAGAAAAACGGCCGAAAATGTATTAAACTGTTGAGAACATACGAAAACGGACAAAAACTTATGAACACGTAAGAAAATGTATGGTAACGTACGAGAACAGAGAAAAACGGACGAAATCGTACAAAAACAGACGAAAATGTACATAAACGTATAAAAACGTTCAAAACGTACAAGACGTGCGAAAACATAGAATTACGTATGAAAACGCACAAAAGTGGATAAAAAGGGTTAATAAATCACTTCGGTTAGTAGATAGAGCATCCCTTGCTTAATTTTTTTTTTAAGTGACTAAAAACCCATTTAGACCCAGACCCAACCTATCTAGACTCATGTTTATAAAAGACTCATCTAGACTTAAACCCTTTTAGACTCAAACCATGTAGACCCGCGATCCAAACCTGACCCGACACACATATTTTGCCACCTCTTGTATAATTGATATGTATAATTCTATCTTGGTCCAATTTTTTTGCATAGGATGAATAATACGAAATAACATGATTAGGATAAATTACACAATCATACATTTTGCTTATTAAAATTTAAAAAAAACGCGTTTAGACTTTAGTTGGTGTATTAAGAGATCGATTTGAGATGCTCAATCTCACTAGAAATAGATTAAAAATGTGATGATAAGGGTCAATAAGCAAGGTGATGTTTGAATATAACTTAAGTGGTGTCTGAATTCGACTTAATTGACTTAATATGAAAAAAAACTAAATTTATTAAGTCATTTCTTATTAAAAAATAACTTAACAGAAAATTTTAACAAACAATAATTTTCTTAATTAGAAAAAACTAATTTAAAAAAATCATGTGAAAACTGTTTGTTTATAACTTAATTGGAAATGATAAGTGAAAATATTAAGTGATAAGTTAGAAGGTCTTCATATTAAATCATCTTTTAACTAAACATGTCTTAATCAAAATAGTTAACAAACAATCCTTTAGATGGTGTTTGAATTCGATTTAATATGAAAAAATTGAATTTATTAAGTCATGTGAAAACTTTTGTTTATGACTTAATAGAGAAATATGACTGAAAATAAAGTAATAAAACCGAGTGTGTATGTATTAAGTCATTTCTTATTAAAAACATGATTTAATAGAAAATTTTAACAAATATTGATTTAAAAAAGTCGTGTGAAAATCGTTTGTTTATAATTTAATTGAAATGATAAGTGAAAATATTAAGTAATAAGTTATAGGGTCTCCACATTAAGTCATCTTTTAACTAAACATGACTTAATAAAAATTTATATTACCTCCGTTTCAAAATTATTGTCTACTATTCCATTTTGGGTTGTCCTAAAATAATTGTTAACTTCCAAAAATAGATAAGGAATTTAGTTCGAGTTTATCATAATACGCTCATTTGAGGTTATTATTAAAAACATTAAAGAAGTTTTAAATTAATTAGTCAAAGGTAAAACAGTCATTTTGCAAAAAGTTTGAAAGAGAAAATGATGTTTTTTCATTTGAGGTTATTATTACAAACATTAAAGAAGTTTTAAATTAATTAGTCAATGGTAAAACAGTCATTTTACAAAAAGTAAGAAAGAGAAAGCGATATTTTTTCTTAAACTGTGTGTTTTTTGTTTGTGGACAATAAATTTAGAATGGGGGAGTAACAAATAAGCCTTTAAGGTGTGTTTGATAAGAACTTAAAAAGCCTTAATTGAAAAATATGTAAATTAATTAAGTCATTAAAGTCTTGTTTGTTTTATGCTTAAAATTAACAAATGAGTTCCTAAGAAAAGCTAGTAGGAGAAGGGTCTTCATATTAAGTCCATAACTTAAATCATAATTTTACATGTTTATCTTTCCAATGTTCACATATTTCATACAAAATGATATGAAAGTAATTTTGTATTCAGCACACAAAACAAACAATCATACAACCATTTACAAACAAACATCATATATTCAAACATAAACTTTAAGTATACATAACTTAATATAAAAACTAAACAATAATAAAAAGAAACTAGATCTAGAAATAAAATTTATTTTCTTTCTTATTTTCATTTATTCAACGGAATACACTTTAAATACAAGAAAAGCTAAACCCCACTCTCCTAAACTTTAGACAAACAAATAAGAAACATAATGTTGGTAAATCAAAACGTCATTACAAAAAATAAACATTTAGTGACATACGTTTTAATGACACACAAAAATGTCATTTAATCAAATCTTTTTGTGACATTTTTTAAAAAGCGTAGGCAAAAACTTAAAATTTTGAGATTTGATGACGCTTTTTATAAACAAAATGTGTCACAAAGAGAAAAAAAATATGTATTTGCACTTTTTTGTCACGCTAAATAGACTTTTACCTTTTACTCACAATTTTATGTGTGGGAGAAGCAAATAAATTTTTTAATAACACTTATTTACTTTTATTAACATTTTTTTACTTTTGCTAAGAGTTTATTTATGTATCATTAGATGACAAATTTTGTATAGTGCGTAGACTAATGCATTGTGGGGTGTTGGTAATCAAAGACAAAGTAAACAAACAAAATTGAACAAAATAAGCGAAAGGTTTATTCAAGTTTTCAAACGAAATACAAAATCAAATTCTCAAGGCGACTACCCTTTTTTTTTGGTTATCTGGAGTTTCGACTCGACAATACGAACCGACTAATCCTAGGACGACTACTATTTTCGATAGCCCAGACCGTGATTTAGAATCAAATTCAAGATTCCAATTCCCAAAGACTAGAGATACTAACCTAATTCAAAACAAACTATTGATTCTCAACAGCAATCCGAAACAAAATCAATCAGAAGCAAATGTCGATGACTTCAAAACGAATAATCAAACATTAACCGACAAATTCAACACGGTCAATCAAACAAACAAATCGGCTCAAACGATCTTCAACAAAGATAATCAAATTCTGGAAACTAACTTTTAAAGCCCGACAAATAAAGATCCAATTTTTCAATAAAAATAATGAGTAAACTTAGTAATCCCAAATAACTATATTCTTCGGTTATGGTTTAAATCGAAATTCGATACTAATTGAACAATTTAGAAAACTAATGATAAAAACTTAAAAAGTAATCTTTCTATGTAATGGATACTTTGTCAATAAAAAGTAGAATGATAGGTTATCTATTCAACGACTATATGACATAGTTAAAGCCTATTTTAATTATTGAGCTAGTAGCCAAGTGAATTGTTATGTTGTTAATATATTTAGTTTACTTTATTTTTAGAACGACATTTTTTCACTATCTCACAATATATTTCACACATGCTTCCAGCGAGGCTTGAACCCACAACCTTTAGGTTGGTGGAGAACTTACATACTCAAGGATACTTTAGGTTGGTTATATTTAGTTTACTCTTTATAAGAAGTACTATGCCCTGCACTTAATAATTCTTCCAAGTTCAGTGTTGGTTTTACGTGTACTTATTACATTACTTTTTTAGTACACTAGAGTATTATCTTTGGCTAATATTTCACATGGAAATCCAGCTCCTTTCGTATCACTGATCATGGCTGCTGCTTCCATTGCCCATCGATGGAAATATGATGTGTTTGTAAGTTTTAGAGGTGAAGATATCCGTAGAAACTTTATGGATCATCTATTTAATGATTTCAAGCAAAAAGGAATTCATGCTTTTAGAGATGATAGAGAACTACCTAAAGGAGAAGAGGTATCTCTTCATCTCTACAAAGCCATTGAAGAATCAAGATTTCTGATAGTTGTCTTCTCTAAAAATTACGCTTCTTCATCATGGTGTCTGAGGGAACTTGTCAAAATACTTGAGTGCAAGCAGACTCAAAATCCCAAATATGAGGTTCGGATTATCTTTTATGACGTCAAGCCTGATGTGGTGAGGAAACAAAAAAGGAGTTATGCAGAAGCTTTCATTAACCACGATGTTTCAAATAGTATAGAGGTGGGTAAATGGAAAGAAGCTTTATCCATGGCGGCTGACCTATCTGGATTTGATCTCCAGGACATGACAAATGGGTAAATTTCTTATTTCGTGTGATTATTTTTATGTTGGTTGTTTACTCAGAAACATCTCTATGACTAAAGATTAACACGGTGTAGTTTTTTTTTCTCTTTTATGGTTAACAGGTATGAGTACAAGTTCATCGATTGCATCTCCAAAGACATCCTCATAAAGTTATGTGACGGACCCTTGCATGTTGGTGACAACCTTGTTGGCATGGATTTCCATTTCGACAAATTAAACTTGTCTAGCTTCGTTAGGTCAGATAAAGTTAACATGATTGGAATATGTGGTATGAGCGGAGTAGGAAAGACGACCCTTGCCAAAGCTATTTATAACTTAATGTATATTCATTTTGAGGGATGTTGCTTTTGTGAAGATGTCAAAGAAGTCACGACACGACAAGGCCTGATTCAAGTCCAACTGCACATGATTGAAAAGATCATGAAAATAAAAAATTTGAAGATATCAAGTGTTGGTGAAGGAATTATGGTCATAAAGAAGATGATGTTATCAAAGCTCGTACTCCTTGTTTTAGATGATGTGGATGATCATGAGCAGTTAGAAGCACTAGCGAGTTCATCTGATTGGTTTTGCCCAGGAAGTTTGATTATTTTCACTGGTAAAGATAAACAGTTGCTAAGATCACATAAAGTGGATGAAATCCATGACATGGACTTTCTAGATGAGCATCAATCTCTTGAGCTCTTCTGTTTCTATGCTTTTAGAGAAAAAGCTTCTTCTAGAGAATTCGAAGAAGTTTCTCAGGAAGTTGTGAAATATTTGAAAGGTCACCCTCTCGCCCTCAAAGTGTTAGGACGATTTTTATATGACAAAACTTTGGGTCAGTGGGCTAGTGAAGTGGAAAAGCTCAAAGTATATCCTAATGAACAGATACAACGAGTGCTTCGTTTAAGTTATGATGGGCTAGACCTCCATCAGAAAAATATCTTACTTGATATTGCATGTTTATTCGTTGGAGAAAACAGGGATTTTGTAGCATGCGTACTAGATGGCTGTAACTACTTTGCAGTTACAAATATAAAAGTTCTAGTTGATAAGTCATTAATTACCATCTCTAATGACATGTCACTTCAAATGCATGACTTGATTCAAGCAATGGCAAGGGAAATTGTTCGTGAAGAGTCTCTCATGCCTGGGAAACAAATAAGATTGTGGAATTTATCTGACGTTGACGATTTATTGAGTGGAAAGAAGGTAACGAAGTGGCATGTCATTCATTTTTTCTGAATTAATACGTAAAAGTATAAGCAATGACATATCTTACCATTATTAAAAAAGGTGCATTTTCTTGCTTTTACAGGTAGCAATAACAAAAGCAGAAGCAGTTGAAGTTCTAGTCCTCTTGTTAGAGAAATCTAGTCAAAAGGTTCACATAGATGCTAATGATTTTGCACATATGAAAAAGTTGCGGATCCTGAAAATCTATCAAGAGGAAGAACGATTTGAGCAGAAACTTGAATTGAATGGCCACAATGTGATCTTCTCGGGAAATTTATATTATTTGTCTAATGAGCTAAGCTTGTTTTATTGGCATGGATTCCCTTTCAAGTACTTACCTTCAGATTTCTATCCAGAAAACATTGTGTCCATTGACTTGTCTTACAGCAACATAAAACCTTTTTGGACAACACCTAAGGTATTTTGTTGTACATACATGTGTTTCTATTTGATACCTAATGATCCGAGAACTTATCTTCTTCTTCTTTTCTGTTGATGTCAGTGCTTTAAAAGGTTGAAAGTAATGAAGCTAAGGTACTGTTGTAGCCTAACAGCCACCCCTGACTTCTCAGAGATTACAAATCTCGTAGAGCTAGATCTTGAAGGTTGTGTGAATTTGGTTAGCGTTCATCCTTCAATTGGAATGCTCAAGAGGCTTGTTGTGTTAAATCTGAGTAACTGCAAACGGGTTCAAAATTTTCCAAGTAGAGTGGAAACGGGGTGCCAAAAAGTCGACCAACTCCCTGAAGCATTGGGCCGGATCAAAAGCTTAACGGAGCTTCTTGTTGACAGAACTGCCATTACAGAACTTCCTTCTTTTGTATCCTCTCTAATAAACCTTGAATCATTGTCATTCGGTGGCAGAGGGAGGATACAACCTAGATGGTGGACTTTTGGTTTACTAAGTAATCAACAACATCCCCAAAGACCAGTTTCATTCGCAGGTTTACACATGTTAAAGAAACTGAATTTCAGCTACTGCAATTTAGTACAAATTCCTGAGATTGGAGGCTTATCATGTCTAGTGGATCTAGAATTAATAGGGAACAATTTTACTAGCTTGCCTGGAAGTTTGAGTCAACTTTCTCATCTTCAATATCTTTCTGTTGATGGTTGCAAGAAGCTGGAAGTGGTGCCCGAACTTCCACCTAGCCTTTTGGAAATTGGTGCATCTGATTGCACCTCCTTAAGAGAAGTGTTGGGATCATTTAAAGACCCATTCAGGAATAGGTACAATAGATTCAAAAATTGTCCAAAGTTGTTTAAGAATGATACCATTGATGGCGAGGGGTCTATATCGAAGACAGAGTGTCTTGACTCATCTATAACTCCCCAAGGTTTTATTCACCAGCTTTCCACTTTCCTTGAGTATTTGGGTTTCCGGACTAACAGATGTGAATTCTTCCGTTGGCCAACTAACAAAGCCTATTATGATATAAATATCGTATATCATGGGAATAGCATTCCAGAGTGGTTTACAAAAAGAAGTACGGAAAATCATCTAAAGGTTGAATTACCATCTGACTGGTGTTCTGATAAGAAGTTTAAGGGATATGCAACTTGTGTTGTTTTCAAGTTCAAAAAGTTTTTCGACATATATGAAGGTTACTCTGTAAAGAACTTTGATGGAGCTTATCTGAAACCATATCATTTCTTTCAACGTACTGTCTTTCCTGATTTTATGAAGAGAGAGGTGATAGGACGCCAAGATTCATATATGATATGGTTGAAATATACAAGGTCTACATGGGCATGGGGGGAAGCAAAGAATTTTGTAACATTTAGTTTCTTTGAAAATAATAATGAAGATGTTGAGGTGAAGGAGTATGGAGTAAGACTAATTTGTGATGAAGATATACAACAAGAAGCAGATTTAAGTATGCTCCAGGGCCTCCCAACTCCAACACAACATGGTGGTTTATTGACCCTAAATCATACTTTCTGGTCGTGGTAGTCCATGTTACCGTTGTTTATATATGCGTTTTTCATGTAACACACACCAACTGTATGGAGTAAGACTAATTTGTGATGAAATGTATAGGTGGGTGATATGACACATAACACATCTATGGAAAATAATGCTATATGTAATAGATGATAGATATCATTCTTTTATTGTGTTGCTTCACCGTCATGGCATTACACCTCATCTCGATACTATTTGTGAAACACATATATGACCTTAATCAAGTGTCTCTTATGCGAGTAAATAAAATCACATCATATATAAGCCAAACTTATAAAACTCAATGGCACAATTTGAGTCGACTAAGTCATCTTATTCGTATATTCACTATACACGTTAGTCTTTGACAGTTAACAATAATATTGTAACCTTCACAATAGTTTTGTCTATTATATATTTCCCTTTATTCATGTAGTTAACATGTACTTGTTTCGAACCTTGTAAGGAAATGCAACCTTTAAATACTTAAAACACCAAAAAAAAATTTGCATTGAGGTATATGAATTCATTTACCAAGGCCAGTCAAGCACGATCACAATCAGTTTATCTTCAGATCTACCTGTGGTTGTTGAGTACAAAATAGCTGAGATGGGCTACATAAGGTTCTACTTGGCTCCTAAGATAGAAAAAGAAGATGAAGACAACAAATCTTGAGAAGAAGCTGTAGAATTCAGCTAGCACAACTTGCTGATGTGGGAAAACACTTTCTATATGAAAAAGATGTAAAGAAGATAATGCAGAAAAGTGCTACTGAATTGCTTACTTTATACAACAAAGTATGGGGCTATATATAGCCTTACATAGCAGAGTGGGAAACACAAAATCAGGAACAAACTAGTTATACCTATCCTCAAGACTCGGTATATAACTGACCCACTTTCCTAGTCTATCCTAAAAACCTGGTCCTAGTACATACCAATTCAAACTAGTTTTATTTAACTTAAATACTAATTTAACTAAAGTACTTGAATACTAAAACATAAAACAACTCAGTCAAGATTATAACCAACATTCACCCCCTTAATCTTGACTCGTCTCAAAGCAACGCCGGTTCTTCATCTTGGATCAAGTTCGCTTCGTCTTTGTCCTTCCACTTTGTGCACTCATAGCCAAAGTGTCCAAGTTCTCCACAATCAAAACACCGGAACCTGCTTTTATCACTAACTCGACCCGTACCTCTTCCTCGACCTCTTTCACCTCTACCATAGCTTCTTCCACGACCCCTTCCTTGTCCGCTACTTTCACCATACTTGTGTTCAGCCATCAAGACTTGGCCTTGCTCTTCCTCCTTTTCACCAAGTCCTTTTAGTCTTTCTTCAAACGCCTTGAGTCTTCCAACCGCTTCGTCAAAGAACATCGAGTCCAAATCGAAACATTGTTCAATTGAGGCAACAATTTGAAAAAACGGTTTGAGGCAACAATTTGAAAAAACGGTTTCGGCATCGAGTTGAGCAATCTTTTTACTAAGTCAACCTCTTCAAGTTCATAACCAAGAGATCTTACCTTCGATGCTATACCATTCAGTTTCGCCACGAAATCATCTACCGCTTCACCCTCCTTCATGCGCATAGTTTCAAGCTCCTTCCTTAAAGTTGCAAGTCGAGCCGTCCTCACCCGATCAACACCCAAAAAACGTGTTTTCAAACCATCCCACACTTGCTTTGGGTCGGTGTAACTCGCCATTTGCAACACCATGTCTTCTGGTATTGCTTGAAACAAAAACGCAAGAGCTTGTTTTGACTTCTTTTCATCAGGTTCTTCACCTAACCCTCTTGGTTCAACCGTCCCCCATAGCCCATAAGCATCCATAATGGACTTGACCTTCACAGACCATACCGGATAATTCACCGAGGTCAAGATCGGTACTTGATAGGACATCGAACCTCCTTCTTTAGGTACCAAGGCCATTCTTCACTTCCCTTTCTTATTATTATTATTTTTTACATCCTTTTTCTTTCTCACGGCACCGACTTTCTTTCTCACGGCACCTGACTTCCTTTTTCTTTCTCACGGCACCTGACTTTCTTTCTCTTTCTCACGGCACCTGACTTTCTTTCTCTTTCTTCTTTCTTTATTGACCTAGATCAGCTTCTTTCTTCTTTCTTTATTGACCTAGATCAGCTTCTTTCTTTCTTGCAAGAATCTTGCTACTTGTTGCTTTCTTCCTTCTTCGTCACAGTGTTTTCTCCTTACTAACCTCACTCTGATACCAAATGTTGGTTCAGGCCCAGGTTATACACACACAACCCACACTTAATATGTTGCAGAATGTATGTATAAAAGAAAAATGAGAGTAAGACTTTTTTGTAAATGCTAAACTCTATTTATTCACTAAAACGGATGGCTATATATAGCCTACAAGGTCTTGAAACAATCAACAGAAAATAACAAATTCTACCCCACTTTCCCCTAAATGATAGCTACTCTACAACGTTCCTTTTTCTCCACCAAACTCGGTCCACCACTTGACTTTCTACCATTATTTGATTTCTAAACAAAAAAAAACCAAACTAAAATAACAATTACTAATAAAACTAAATAATAAACCTAAGTCAAGATGAAATCCCAACACTCTTAAGTTGCTACAAACAACCTCACCTGCAACATAATTTCACATTTATATAATTAAATATAAGACATAACTAAGCATCCTAGATGAAATAACATACGAGTCTCTAAACAGTAAAGAAATGCTTCTGAAGATTTTGATTTCCCAACACGTGAACATGAAGTTACCTAACCACAATTCATTCAAAATATTACACTTTATCTCTCTCCGAGCATTGCCAAAAGGATACTGATGAATAATCAAAACATATGCTACACATTATAGTTTAGAGAGAGAAAGATATATATAGAGAAAGAGAGGCGTATAGGTGAGGAGGAGAGGAAAAGAAGAGAAAATAAGAGAATATCAAGAAATAAAAAATCACCACCCCTTAACCCTTCTTTAGCCCTCCTTATATAGTAAGGAATGAGGAACGAGGAAGCAATTAAGGGATATTACATATTATACTTTAGTCCTTCCCTAATTGCACTAATTAACTAGAAAATATAAAGTAGATAAATAGCCTTTGTAACCAACACTTTCTGTGCTTCTAAAAAACGCAACATAAAGAAATGTTGTACAGTGAAGTAAACTAAAAGTCGCAGACGTCCTCACCCCGAACAACACCCAAAAACCGTGTTTCAAACCATCCCACCACTTTTAGGGTCGGTGTATGTAACTCGCCATTGCAAATCCATGTCTTATTGGTATTGCTTGAATCAAAACACAAGAGCTTGTTTTGATCTTCCTTTTATCAGGTTCTTCACCTAACCTCTTGGTTCAACCGTTCCCCAATAGCCCAAAGCATCCATAATGGACTTGACCTTCACAGCCACCCATACCGGATAATTCACCGAGGTCAAGATCGGTACTTGATAGGACATCGAACCTCCTTCTTTAGGTACCAAGGCCATTCTTCACTTCCCTTTCTTATTATTATTATTATTTTTTTTTACACTTGCCTTTCTTCCTTTTTCTTTCTCACGGCACCTGACTTTCTTTCTCTTTCTCACGGCACCTGACTTTCTTTCTCTTTCTTTCTTTAATGACCTGAGATCAGCTTTTTCTTCTTTCTTTATTACCTAGTTCAGACCTTCTTTCTTCTTGCAAGTATCTTGCTACTTGTTGCTTTTTCCTTCTTCGTCACAGTGTTTTCTCCCTTACTAAACCTCACTCTGATACCTAATGTGGTTCAGGCCAGGGTCATACAAACACAACCCACACTTAATTATGGTGAAGAATGTATGTATAAATGAAAAATGAGAGTAAGACTTTTTGTAAATGCTAAACTCTATTTATTCACTAAAACGGATGGCTATTATTTAGCCTACTAGAGTCTTGAAACCAATCAAAGAAGATAACAAATTCTTACCCCACCTTTCCCTAAATGATAGCTACTCTAACGTTCCTTTTTCTCCACACCAAACTAGGTCCAACACTTGACTTGTTCTACCATTATTTGATTTTAACCAAAAAAAAATATAACAAAACTAATTACAAATTACTGTAAAAACTTAATAATTAAACCTAAGTCAGATGTTTAATCCCAACACTCTTTATGTTGCTTCTAAACCTCTCCTGCCATGCAATATTTCTCATTTATATAATTTAATATAAGACATACTATGATCTAGCTGAAATAAATACGAGGATCTATACAGTAATGATTGCTTCTGAAGATTTTGATTTCCCAACACGTGAACATGAAGTTACCTAACCACAATTCATTCAAAATATTACACTTTATCTCTCTCCGAGCATTGCCAAAGCGTTTCTGTGAATTATCAAAACATATGCTAACATTTTTGTTTAGAGTGTGTAAGATAATTTAGAGATAAGAGAGGGTATAGAGGTGAGGAGGAGGTGGAAAAAGGAAGAGAAAATAGGGACGTATCAAGAATAAAAAATAATCACACCACTCTACCATTCTTTAGCCCCTACTTTTTAGTAGGATGAGGAAGAGGATAGCATTTAAGGGATTTTACAGCAGTATAACTTTAGTCCTTCCCTAATTGCACTAATTAACTAGAAAATATAAAGTAGATAAATAGCCTTTGTAACCAACACTTTCTGTGCTTCTAAAAAACGCAACATAAAGAAATGTTGTACAGTGAAGTAAACTAATTAAGTTGGCTAACGCAAAAAGCAATTGTTTTTGTGCTAATATGATTATAAAACATAATTAATAGTAATAAAATTATATTTTTTTAAATAGAATAATTTTAGATGTTTAATGCATAAAGTTACGCCACTTTTTACCCATTTGACATGTTTCCTTTCAAGTTGATAATCTTAATATACCCATTTGGCCCATTAAAGATAAAAAAGTCATAAAACCATAAACCAAATCGACCCATGAACTTTGATATACCCATTTGGCCCATTAAAGATAAAACCATAAACCAAATTGACCCATTCATGAATGGCTGGGTCAACACTTTCTCTAATACATTAGCATACCTGAGCCAAGAAGCTATTGCTAAGGCCCCGCAATAGTGAACGTCCGGCTAGTTTGATTTTGTTTTATGCAAATAATAGGACAAAACTCGGGACACAAAAAACTTATAACAGAAATCAAAGAATAAAAAGAGACTATGCTTGCCAAATAGAAATATGAGTTAAGTACATTTTTGGCCTTTGTGGTTTGATGTGTTTTTCACTTTTGGTTCAAAATTCAAAAAAGTTTTGGTTTTTGTCCAAAACACATAGTTTCGTTTCACTTTTAGTCCAATTCCGTTAACCCCATCAGTTTGGCTTATATGACCGTCAGTTTAAAAGGTGTTTTTGTCTTTTTATTGTATTTTATTAAAATAATTAAATGGGCACAACTATATCTCCACCCCTGTACAAATACACACACAAAATCTCCTTTGATTCTTTATCCCTTTTTCTCAACCATCATCACAACCAAAGATTAACATGTGCAATTAAAAAGAAAAAAAAGCAAACCAAAAAAACCATCATCACAACCATCAACTCCCAAGATCTGTGATACAATTATAAAGAAAAAAAAAGCAAATGAAAAAAACCATCATCACCCACTGATTTATAATCAGCTCCAATTCCATCTACCTCTCAACAAGAGTCACTGATATAACCAACTAGGTGTTGATTTTCGTTCATGTTTTGGTATTGGGGTTCTTGGGTTTAAATGGGGTTCTCGTTTGTTGATTTTTTTGTGTTCATGTAAATCGAGATCTAGGTGTTGATTTTCGTTCGTTTGTTGGGTTTTGAGTGGATTTAAGTTTTGTGACGTGAGAGTATGTGATGCGGTGGATCTGGGATCTTGATGTTGTCGATTGTTGTTGTTTTTTTGAGGGGATTTGGTAGGTGATATAAGGATGGATTTGGATTTGTGAATGTTAGTGAGAGTGACGTTTGATTATAATGGGTTCAAAGAGATGAGGTGAACCTGAAGATGAATATGATGAGATGAAGATAGGATTAAGTGATGTTTAAAAAAACATTAATAATAATAATAATAAATTAAAAAAGAAAGAATAAAGGGGAGGGCAACTTAGTAATTTCATAATTTGAGAATGAGGGTATTTTAGTCATTTTATACAATTTAATTGGTCAAACTAATGGTCAACGTGAATTTGGACCAAAAGTGGTACGAAACTATGTGTTTTGGACCAAAACCAACTTTTTTGAATTTTAGACCAAAAGTGAAAAACG
The DNA here is from genome assembly GCA_026074375.1 of Tanacetum coccineum. Taxonomy (NCBI): domain Eukaryota; kingdom Viridiplantae; phylum Streptophyta; class Magnoliopsida; order Asterales; family Asteraceae; genus Tanacetum; species Tanacetum coccineum. The sequence continues at coordinate 26,149 of BQNB010070980.1, forward strand.
CACCAAATCACAAGCATTAAAAATGTACTTAACTCTAGAAATATATTATCGAAAAAATGACAAATTGTTGTGAACACAAGTTTGAGAGAATAAAAAGTGTTATTAATCAATTGACCAATAGGTCTATATATAGATACAAAGAGATAATGCTTGAACCATCTCCTAGTTACATGTAAACTCTACCTCATATTAGGAGATAAGGACATCCACATATAATTATCCATAACACTCCTTCTTGGATGTCCATATTATTAATACGCTTTGTGGAATGCTGCCTCATTAAAAACCTTGCCAGGAAAACCCAGTGGGACAAAACTATAGCTAAGGAAAAAAGAGTGCAGCGCGTATTGTCTCCCTCTGATGACAACATCAATTAATCTTTTGATGTAACCACTCTTGAAGTAAGAACTGCATCTACATTATCTTCATGCAAAAACTATTAGTATATTCTTTCCAGAATTTCAGTATGGTTGGATGAAGTAGCCAGGATTGTTTGCTCTGTCGAACGCCATAAAATTGTAGTGCCTTCACTTGTGAAAAACATATCAGTTTGAGACCGACCTGTTAAGTTAAGCATATATCCTGGATATGTAAAAACAACTAAACTTGTTTTGATGGGTTAGTAAAATATAAACCCACATCTCTTGTACTTTTAAAAATATTGAAATACTTGCTTCACTCCATTCGAATGACTTGTATAATTTAATCGATTATTATTCTCGAGAATTTTTATAACATGTGATTTATGCATTATATACTCCTTAAGGAATCTCAACATAAAATGAGCTCTTCTTTGTATTAGACGCATACAACTTATTCATCATGTTGCCAGACATAACATATTTATCTTACAAAAACATTTTACAGTCTTATCCATTACTTGTCCATTCCTTTAATACATCTGCACATCTCTCAGTTCGCAAGATCCTCACTTTATCTATCATGCGCATTATTACATAAAATAGTATTATCGACGTCGTTTCAATTCTTTTCGATTCCACACTCTACTAGACATTATATTATATCATTTATTGAGATCTCATTGCCATCATTCATGTTTAGTGTCTCTTTAGGAGACTATTATGGGGTCTTTATTATCTCGATTCGACCATCTTAATTTTCTTGCTCCATTTTATCTTTTCATTCGAGGACTTTTATTTGGAATCGATTAATCTATCACGTTGCAGACGTGTCATAGACTTACTACCAATTATTGGTTTTAATGTTGGGACACACATTATAATTGGAGCACTAGCAGCGTATATATTATCTAGTCACTTTATTTAGGTCACTAAACTTGTTCGTCTGGTGTAACAACCATGACTTGAGCAGGTTGGTCAAACCGTAGTGTTGACCTAAATGTATCTGTTGCAATGTATGGTTATGTGTTTATGCGAGCTTATATGTGTTTGTGTGGGATATGTGAGATTGGATAATCAATCCATTGAGCGTGATCGTCTCATTGGGATTGGATTTGTGTTGAATTTTGTGAAGTTCATTTCGTTCACTTTTTGTGATAAGGAAATGATTTCGATGATTGAAGCGGTTTCGCGTTAATTGTGTAAGTAATTATACGTATACGTATTTTTATGATAGTAATTTAAGATAGTTAGGGTTTTAGAGGTTTAAAGATAAGAGAAATGAGTTATTTGATGGAGGAAATTTTCATTTTAATCACTTAATAGTGAGTATGAAAATGATTGGGTATTTTGACGAGGAATTTGTTTTGGTTAATATTTGGGATCTCTGGTGATGATTAAAATGGAACGTGTGTCATTTTGTGTAAATAATGAGTTGTTAAAAATATGGAGTTTTTGGAGACTTTTATATTTAGAAAGTGAATTGGAAAAATAAAAAGTATTATTTTTAGATAGGTAGAAAATTGTTTATGCAAAAAGGTTTTAGCCAAATAAGTAAATATTTTTACAAAAACTTAAGGTCATATTTGTAAATATCTAATTAATAAAAAAAAAAAAATTTTATTGGATGAATAGTGTTTCCGAATTTAAAAGGAAAAAAAGAATAGAAAAGAAAAAAAAATATTTAGTGTCCTAATCCTAAACTAATACCTAATTAGATTTAGCTTATAACTCTCCTAGGATGTCTATAAATACAAACTTAAGATCCCTAATTCCCCCATACACTTTGATCGACCGGTTGAGAGAAAGAAAAAGAGAGAAGAAAATTTTAGGGTTTTTCCAAGGTAAGTTTTCTAGTTATGTTTAATCCTAGTTATAATCCTTTAATTCTAGTAACTTAATATGATGGATTAGGGTTCATGTAAAATCTGTAAATTTAGGTTTTTAATCTTTTAAAATCGTTTTTTATATCATTAATGAAGTTAATCATGTGCAATTAGGGTTTTAGGATTAGTAAATTCAGATAGTTGGCAGTTTTGAAGGGTCAACTTGCGAGGGTCACAACTTGATCATACGGAAAGCTTTTAATGATTTTTAAAAGCCTAAAATTATCTACAGAGAGTCTACTTTCAAACCTCATAGGTTTTATGAATTAAAAGTGAGTGGAAGGTATTTAAATGATTCAAACAAGATTCGTTGTCAAGGCTGAGTTTTTATGTCACATTTAGGTTAAGTTGTGTGAAGTGAAACCCCTATTTTAAATTTGAATTAGACTTAGACCGTCTACAGTAGTTAAGTCTTATGTGTCTATTAAAGATCCACCAAATGAATTTAATAAATTCGAAGTCTAAGTATGATTTTTAAGCCTAAACTTTTTAGTGCGTAATCAGACCCGAATTGGGACTGTTTTGGAGTTTGATTTTCTTAGGAGTACTTGTGTATGTAATTGACACTTGGGAGTCTCAAGGTAGTTAATATACTCATTAATGAACATAGGTAATTTTTGGTTTGAATTATGAAGGTAATTTAGTTAAGGTTTTGAGTGCGATAAGTCACGTTAAAATTCTGCAGTTTGGCACGAATTGTGACTAGCTAGTGAAACTGGATAAGTAAAGTGGTTTAAGTTGGGAATGGAGTCAAGGTGACCCATGGGGTTAATAAAAACTCTCTAGACATCCCATCCTTTGAATGTTACATGTATATTAAGCTTTCGGCTTAATAGCGTGTAACACGAATAATTCTTGTTGCGTAGATTTGTGATTGTCATTTGTGAAGCCTTGTTGGAAGCTTTTGAGTGCTAGGAAAATGTGAGTTTCATAGCCCCTTTTTCTTGTGTTTTATTGGGGTGAAAATGATGCTATGTGTTAAACTGTTTTAGTTGCTGTGATTATTTGCTACGTGTTATTGCTTCGTGAATAGTTCGGTTGGGAATGGTCTTTACTACTCAACTCAAACCAACTGAAGGGTTGAAATAATACCTACTGAATTGTGAGGAAAGGCTTCATGGCTTAGTGATCAATTAGAGTAGTTTGTGATGTGATTAGTTCGGTTGGGAGTGGTCTTTACTACTCAATCAAATCCAACTGAAGGGTTGAAATAATACTCAATGATGTGTTGATCCAGGCCTAAGTATAAGTTTCAGCTGGTAGACTTTTAGATGCGTAAGTGACATATGGATCGGGGGTAACGTTCCTACCTAGTTGTTGAAATGGATCGGGGGTAACGTTCCTACCCAGTTGTTGAAATGGATCGGGGGTAACGTTCCTACCTAGTATGTGGATTGCATGTTAGCATAAGTTCATATTTTGCATAATTGTCCTATATTGTTTTGATAATCACATTAATTGGATTTAAAAGATTGATTTGTGTGTCTTAAACCTATGACTCTCACCAACCATTGTGTTAACGTTTTAAGCATCATTTTCAGGTGTGAAGTCATGAGGATTCTTAATATAGTGAGAAGTGGCTAGAAAGAGACCTTAAGATGATCTTGAAGTTTATATGTGGATGTTTAGCATTGTATGGATATTTGTTACATGTCTCTTATTGACGAGAACTTCCTTTTCATCAATAAAGCCTTTTTTAAGTTTGCCTAGTTATGGGTATTGTTATGACACTTTGTGTCTATACTTTACTTTATTGTATGCATTTTAGTATTCTCTATATAGACGCCATTGTGTTGTGATGATATCTATTCTCGTTATGCCTCGCGTTTCCGCCTTGGCGGGGTGTGACATCTGGCAATTTCTATATCTGAGAATGAATTGTCCCATTTAACTCCACGTTCATATTAGTGTGAGGATCAACTTGTCTATTATAATTCATTCTAAATTTCTTGCTGCTCATTCTCTCCCCCTGAATGAATTATCCATTCTAACCTCCCAATGTGTACATTGTGGTAGATTTACCATGATATATGTCGCACAATTTCAAAATCTATAGTTTGTGACCAAAAACCATTCTTATGGGGATGATTCATTATATATTGTTGGCAAGATGTGAATTCGTATCTTATAACATGCCCCATAAACTAAAAATTTAGTTCTCATAATTATTGGCTTTGCAATCAACTGAAGACGTTCTATAAACGTTTCAACAAAAGCAATTCGCGTATGAACATGGGCTACCTTTAAGTTCAACACTTATTCCAATAATCGCCCAATACTTGGAAGTATTCACCATCATTCTCAATAATTATATTTGGAAAACCGTGCTCACATCGAGCCACTAAATCACGCCAACTTTAATTGCATATTTGATGATCATTTTGATGATGCATCGATTTTATAACTCAAAATGATCCACATGGCACATGTATAGGCCTACATACATGTCTTTTTCATCTTTTCCAAAATTCTAAAGAATGAAGTCCTTATTATATTTAGTGGTGATACGTAAATACGTAACTTCCATTGAGAACAATAATAAAAATCATCTTTGAAGAAACTCATAGTTCTTTATATATTTTTCACATCATCTTTAACGCGGGATGGACTAACCGGTCATGCCAATTACTAAAATAATCTTGGCGCATATACTGCTAGTTTATGGCTACATTTGTTTCACTTTCATTTAACCTTATTTGAAATCTTGGGATCACATATGCCGCAATTGCACTTCTTAATGCAAAAATCACTAATTTAAGAAACTTATTATGACATCACAATCACAACTCTTTTATAACTGCTATATAGTTCAAAATTGTGTTCACATTAGCCCATAGCATTATCAACGAACAAAACATCCGGTGTTGGCCTTTACTAGACATTTTACCATTATTGTAAATAACACCACACAAACTAATTAACCCAAACAGTACTTAAAAGGGCGTGCTTAATTTATAAAGAAACATTCACATGTTAAACAAGGAATAATAACAACTATAGGACCAATTACACAGTTAAGCATATATACAAGAAAACATCGATCAACATTAACTGAGTAGCACATGTTCAACTACGTACAATTTTGTTTATTCAACATATAAACATCGATTAACATTAAACCAAATCTAATCAATCATATTCAATCTACATGTACATGCAGCTCTACAGTTGGTCGATCGCATGTGTTTATCAATAAACATGCACAATAATAATCTCATATATAAGACAAATTTCTTTTTATGCAAAATTAATCAGTAACGCATCTTAAACTATACGCATCGACTTGGATCACGTTCCTACATATGCATGTATAACGACCAATATAAATTATGTAAATCTTAAAAGCAATAGCATAGCGATGTCACAAGATTGAATAAGCAAAGAACGAATATGTGGTGCATCAAGCAACAGCTCGAAAACTATACGTGTCAAGTCATAAGCAAATCAAAACACAAATTAAAAGCAAATATATACGTGCCATCTTTTTGATTTATAAATTGAACAAAGCAGACTATGATAATTAAATCACATAGATATCATATTAAATTATTAGATGAGTACATATCAACGAACAATACATGTCGAAGTGTAAAACATCAACAAATCTATATATGTTATATTATATTGATTTATTAGGTACGTTTAAGAAATCATCTCATAAAGCAAAGTAAACTGCAGAGACAAAACGTATAAAGATGATGACATATACACAAAACATACAAACCCTGGTTCTTCTAGCTATAAAACAAAGCAAATAAAAATAAATGCATACGAATAAAACAAATTATAACATATAGTGAAAACGTTAAACAGTTAAGTCTACATACATGGCAGTAAACAAAATTCATATTAACATAAGATAACAAAACTAACATAAAACAACACACACATGAGGATGTATTAGTCATGCACATCTGATCCGATACATACTAAACTACACGTGTCTAATATGAAGCAAATCAATGCATAAAGGATTAAATCATATAAATATCACTTCATTAAATTATTGAATGAATACAAAACAACGAACAATGAAAGTCGAGGACTAAAAGCATACAAACAAATATATGATGACTAAGCAAAAAGGATATGAAAAAAAACATATGATGAAAACACTGAACACACAAGTCTACATATTACTCATCATATTATATTGATTGATTGAGTGGTCTTGAGTGCATCAATTTTATAAATAATACGTAGTACAATATTAAGTAAAGGAACGAAGGCATACCACCGGTAGTCGAGAGAAGAGAAAAAAAACCTTTAGAGCGTGCTGATAACGTGTTGTGAACACAAGTTTGAGAGAATGAAAAGTGTGTTATTAATCAAAAGACCAATAGGTCTATATATAGATACAAAGAGATAATGCTTGAATCATCTCCTAATTACATATAAAATCTAACTCATATTAGGAGATAAGGACATCCACATATAATTATCTATAACGGTATACTTTTAATCATAACCTTCTTAAGTAAACTTTAAAACCCTAATTCATACAAAATCATGTTTATACTTAAACAACATGTCAA
>BQNB010070981.1:0-32928 GCA_026074375.1 Tanacetum coccineum
TAATCAAATAATTGACCCTACACGACAGCACGTCAGACGTCTATAACTCGCCCAATCTACTATAACTTATATATGATGCACCACTAAATAAAAATCAGTTTAGGATATTAGCTCACCTAGTTATTAAAACGTGAACTGGAAACTAAAAATAACTTCTCAATCTTCCTGTTGGAGCAACTTCTGGTTCTCTGCATTAAGAAACTGCGGAATCCTGAGAGCATTTCAATAAGAGATTTAAATAAACAGATGTGCAAGAAATTGCCAAAAAGGGCGCTTAGTTTCATACCCAAGTAAAGGTCCTTGTACTTATTGGATAGGCACATATATTCAATTCCATTCTTTTTCAGAAGTATAAAGTTTATGTAGCCAAGAATTTAGACTCAAGTACTTGAAGTTAACTACACGATTGTGATCAGATTCATGCTCTGTCTGTTGTATCTCTATATTAATCATGTGAAGTATGAAATACGCTGCTATAAAGTGATTTCTTTGCTAACGTGTGATATGAGCTAAAATGGCTGTGAAATGGGGAAAAATAATTGCCATGCTAAAATATGATATGATGCATATTACAATGTTACCTACTTAGTAGGCATGCAAAAGAATCACTTGCAATCTTCGTGTGACATTTTGCAATCTTCTTTGCACAACTTTATGGCAGTACTTCCTTGGAAGTGCTTGTTTCAAATAAACACTATGTGTGACCAAAAGAATATGCATCAGTTTCCTTATAGTACACATTTAATCCTAAGCGAAGTATGAAAAAAAAACTTGCGTGATATATCAAAAAGAAAAATAAATCCAAAGCTATATTCTACCTATACGAACCAATCTATGGCATGTACCACACAATACGTCTCCACATGTGTCACGAACTCTGAACGCAGCATCATCAATGTTCGCCAAATTATCCTCCCCATTCAAAGAGCTTTTTTAAGCTGCCATTCATTAAAAGCAGCTCATTCAGGACTAGCTATTATTAAATCTGCATTGGCAATTTTCAAGTATTCAAAAGCAATACTTCAATAAATGTTGAGTTTTAAGCATATATTTCAAATTATGTGTTCAACACAAAGTATGATGACCAACGATACTTGTTTTTAATTTCTTAGTATCAACAACGTTACCGGAAGTACAACATAATTTTCCACGTGGATTTTATCATATAATATGTGGATATAAAAAGTGAAGAATGCAATACACCCAGAAAAATGCATATAACTTATCATTGAGGAACATGATGCGAAGACGGTTGGATCCAACTTGACCATCAAAATCGGTTTTTAAATAGGAGTCATTTCCGCGACACGTTTCCACCAAAGCAAAATATGATAACGCTTATGCAGAAAAAGGGAACGCATAAAAAATGAAAACAATTTAACTTTTTGAGGCTTTACTGGTTATTATAAGCCAAATCACTGAAAACATATATCAAAAAAATGTTGGTTACCTTTCAAGGCAATTGGCGATTAACATAAGCTATCCAAACAACAAATAAATGCTGTTTAAAACACGGTTTGTCTCGTCTGCAAATTAAAAAACACATGTCCCTTTGAGCGGCCCATATTAGGATATAGTTAAAGGTTCAAACGAATACATGTTCTTAACTTCGTAATTGTGCATCGGTAGGTGGAAATTGGGAACTATCGCTGCACACGGAGGTGTCCATCCTGCATTCCTTAACAAAATTAAGGAAAAAACATATCATTAGTAGCCGATAAATATCCTTACTTATAACCAAATAGAGACATTACAATCTGATAGAAACTATGATAGGGAGTATCATTTTTCATTCTCACATTAGAGTGTTGTGAATGGAGAACGAACAATATAACCTTCAAAGTTATGATCCCGAGGCATCAACTAAACTAAAAAATTAAATGTTTATAGTTAAAGTACCTGTATATTAGAGACGTCCATAACTCCTCAAAATTTTCCCTGGTTAGCGTAGCATCAATATGTTTTCGGCCATCTAATGTCACGGCGATAAAAGGTAAACTGCAGTTAAAGATTTGGAAGTTATGTATATAAGTTTTGAGATTTTGGTATGTTCTAAATTTTGTGCTATTACTACCATTTTTATATTCTATCATATTTGACAGCTGGTTTATCAGTCACAAAACACAATTCTGTATATCAACGACTTAAATGCAAGTTTCGTTAAGAACACACTGTTAGTGATAGATGTCATCATCGCCTAAAGTTGAGTGTAACATACACGCGTATTTCATGCTAACTTTTCCTATTTTTGTTTTCATAGCACCCAGACATGAGCAGCTGCAACAATAACGGGTCAGGTTACCCCGCTAAAATATCGAAATTGGTATGTTGTGGCCACAAAACATATATGCATTAGTCATCATTGCCTTAAGAAATCACACTTTCAATTGGAAGGAAGAGTATACATCAGCCGTGGCTGCAAGCACTTTCCTAAAATCCAATAAGCTCAACTAAGCAACCTTATAAATTGAGCTTTCCCAAAATCCAATAAGCTCATAAGCTCATAAAAGAAGTTTAAAACTATAAACTCACAGTAAGCTTCCCAAGCTACAACCTCTAAATTATGCAAAAACCTTAATTTCAAGATTTAATTTTTATATACGAATAAGCGTGTTAAATTTCAGAAATAACTAATTAAAAAAGCCCTAAAATTAAAAGTGATAGTCACATTTGTATAAGCCTTTTTTGAATCGCCATAACAACTAACTTTGGAGATTAAATTCCCTCTTTTTTATCTTGGATTGCATGTGCAGGATCTTGATTTGTGCTGTAAGGCACTGATAAGAATTTGAGAGGCGGGTGATGAAGATTATGACGGTACAAAATCACCACCTAAAAAGTGTGTATGAGGATGAGATTATGACGGGAAGAATCAAGAAACTACCAAATGGCGGGATCGGTGGCCGAAGATTTGTAGCGGTGGTGGATCTGTGTGTCTGTGTGTTTAAATCGAGTAGATGTGTGTGTAATATTAGAAGGAGAGAGACACATATATTAGTATATCTTGGACACATATGTGTTTCACAAATGTTTAAAAAAAAGGGTCGGGTCAACCCACACATTTAATGGGAGCATTTAAGGGGAGTGCATTGGATAGGCAATCCTGCCTTTTAACATAAAGATATAATAATAATAATAATAATAATAATAATAATAATAATAATAATAATAATAATAATAATAATAATAATAATAATAATAATAATAATAATAATAATAATAATAATTGTCACGGCTCAGCTTTGAAGCGGCTCGTGTCCTTGAAGCGGCTCAGCTTTCTTTTGACATGGCTCTTCGCTCTGCTTGGTACGATTGTCACGTGTTCTGGGGACCGGGTGGGTTTGAGGACTGGCAATGGAGACTCGCCACTTTACGCTTTGCATTTGGGGGCCTTGGCGTTTATTCAGCAGGTGATGTTTTGAATTATGCCTTTATTGCCTCACGTTTGCAGTCTGCTGCCTTGCAGACTAAGCTTCTTCGACATGTTGGTCTTGTTGCTTATGGTTCCACTTTTGATGACGCTCTGTGTGTTTTTAACGCCTCTATGGAGATTGACTTTTTAGGTAATCCTAGTGAGATCGCTGCCCCCAAACTCATGAAGAAAATGGCAGACATATATTTCACTCGGGTTGCTAAGGATGCTGAATCTTCTTTTTTCCTTATCTCCCCGCCAGATGGCCTTATGGCTATCTCAAAGGGAGGAGCATACTTCGGACTGGCTTCGTGTGGTTCCGATTTCTGGGTTGGGACAAACAATGAACGGTAAGACTTATCGGTGTGTTCTGTGCTACCGGTTAGGTGTCCCCCTGTTTTCTGTCTCCAAGCCGTGCTCAGCTTGTTCCAAAGTCTTATGGGATGTTATGGGGAACCACGCTGTATCGTGCGCCGGTGTTATTGGCGCGGTGTTATTGGTATCAAGCATCGACATAACGCGGTGCGTGATACTTTGGTCGACATATGTTTCCGGTCAGGGATTTCGGCTGGCAAAGAAGTTGACATTGGGCTTAGTGGAGATGGTGACAAAGCCTTACGTCCTGCGGATATTTTTTTTTATCTTGGATTGCATGTGCAGGATCTTGATTTGTGTTGTAAGGCACTGATAAGAATTTGAGAGGCGGGTGATGAAGATTATGACGGTACAAAATCACCACCTAAAAAGTGTGTATGAGGATGAGATTATGACGGGAAGAATCAAGAAACTATCAAACGGCGAGATCGGTGGCCGGAGATTTGTAGCGGTGGTGGATCTGTGTGTGTGTGTGTGTGTGTTTCAATCGAGTAGATGTGTGTGTAATATCAAAAGGAGAGAGATACATATATTAGTATATCTTGGACACATATGTGTTTCACAAATGTTTTTTAAAAAAAGGGTCGGGTCAACCCACACATTTGATGGGAGCATTTAAGGGGAGTGCAGTGGATAGGCAATCCTGCCTTTTAACATAAAGATATAATAATAATAATAATAATAATAATAATAATAATAATAATTATTATTATTATTATTATTATTATTATTATTATTATTATTATAAAAACAACATTAAAAAGGTGATTAAGCAATGGAAAGCCATGTTTTGTTACTTATATTTTGCTAATGTGTTCAACATTAGTTTATTGAGAATTTAGACAAATTTCCATCATAATATAACCTATTCAAACTTGTAGTTGTATCATGATTTCCAGCAATGCTTTTCATCAAAGTTTATCACAAACACTTATCAAGTCCTAAATCTTCTATGTGAAGCATGGGCATATATTACTACACAAATATTATAAGCTACTTTATTTCTAAAGTGCAAGCCTTACTTGTTTATCATTATAACCTATGCTTCACAACATCAAGTCGTTCACATGCTCTAGCCTTCCAAAGTTAAAAATTGTTGTCATCACTACTCGATATACATTAACTTGCTTCACAACTAAACTCAACACATGACACCCTGCTACACCTGAACGTAAACTAATTCAATTTCAAACTCGGGAGCTTATACAGGGGTCGTTTGGATCAGCTCATTTAGCCTGTTTATGGGCTTCTTTGAGGTTAGCAAAGTCGAAAAGTTCACTCTTTAGACCTTATCAACTTTAGCTTTTTGGCTTAACCGAATAAACTAAAAACTAACACCATCGGCATTTATTCTACAGGTGAAAAGTCAAAAAATAAGCTTAGACAAACAACCCCATAGATTTTAACAATTAGCCAAAACCCTTAATCAAACAAACCAACATTTTCGCATAAATGACTCAGTTTCGCAACAAAAACAAAAAAAACTTATAACTTAGGACGGTATCCTACAGCTTCAGACCGCCTAATCTTCATGACTCATCCAACCCACCTGCTTATCTTCTATTACCTAAAATCGAAAACCCACAAAAATAAACCCAAAATTTCACATTAAAAATCAAAACATTATCTATATATTAAAATCATCAATAAATCAGAATTCAATCTTTATTACAAAAAACTAAAAATTAACCAAAAGTAAATAACGGGCATAGTTTTTCATCACTTACTTGTTCATAAGATAATAAGGTATTTGTGATTTGGGGAACCCATCATTCCAAGTGCAAAACGCAACACATATTATCATCACAATCTTCGCAAAACCCTAATTTTCATAAGTAATTGGAAATTTTAACCCACAGATTAATTAACAAAAGTGTAAAAAGTTGAAAACTTACACCTTCTTGATTAAAGAAACGCGTACCGCCTCTTGTAGCACCGGCCACTGATTTTGTCACCTGTTTCGAGATCTATGGTTATTGATTTTGGTGTAAGCTGTAGGAGAAAAAAGAGGGTGGCGGTGTTGTGTGTGTGGGTGGTGGAAAAGATGAAAGGTGATTATGGAAGTGGCGGTGGTGGTTGTGATTATCAAAGTATTAAGGGACATGTGCTTTGCTGGCTTACAGATAAGAACAACTAAGCACCATAAATATATTAGTGATGGGTTACTGTTTATAAGGAATAAAGTAATAATAAAACCTTGTTCATTAGGATTTAAAAATTATTAAAACACAGTTACTGTAGCAACCGTGAGTGGAGCAAAACTATGACAAATGTATTTATATATTAATTTAAACTTTAAGCAAAAGGCTTTCAAGTGATTACCAATGCAGATTCCAGTTCTTCAATCAGTCGCTCTGTGGTTTTAGTCCATTTTATTTTCCGAAGCTTTCATCCCATTAACACCATTGCATGTAGGATTTGAATGTAGAAAAAATAATTAGGTTTTGGTTGTAAGAGAACGAGGGTGAGATATGAGAGAATTGGAGGTAAAGTTTGGCAAGAATAGAAACGATAGAGATTAGAGGTGTATGTGAAGTAAAATAGTAAAAAAATTAAATGCTAATGGGATGCGAAGTGGAAAAGTTTAAGAAAAGGTTAAAAAAATTTGGTTTGTGAGAGACCAACGGTGTAATTAGAGTTTTGGACAAAATTACAATAATAACCATCGTAAAAAACTAATAATGGACCAAAATAACGACAGTTAGTGTTTGGGACCAAGAGCGCACCAAAAACATCACTTCCGTGACTATTTTCACGGATTTCCAAAACAGATGACCAAACGGGTAAACGAAGTGGAGTTCAGAGACAAACAGTGTAATTTACCCTAGTACAAAAGTAATTGGTTTCTTACCCATTTACACACTCACCTGCAAAATTCATAAAAAAGACAAAATATTAAATTTGATGTCACATGAAAGAAGTGATGTCAAGTTAAAATCTTGAAGATATAAACCTTTAGTCTTTATACGAGTCTCTATATGCATCCACAGAATTTGGGGTGAACTACAGTAATATTTAAGTCTTGAAAGTATACGTGAAGAAATGAATTTGTTAGGTTTTTCAGCTAGAAATTTAATCATGCGAATTTTAGTACATATTGGTCAACCATTTGTAAGTGTTTTTTTTAAGTTTGGTTTGCATTTATATTGTATGTGTCAAACTGTAAAAGTTGTAGCGAAAGTCTTGATGAATTTAGAGAATTTTGTGTCAAAATTTTGTACAAAATAGTCAAATATGTTTCGTTTTTTTCATTACAAAAAAAATATTCTTTTCCCCCGCTTTTAAAAATGATGAATATAAAGTCTAGGAGGTTGCAGGTACTATGGATCCTCTGACTCCCAATAAGGTGCTCCCCCCAGGTTTTTCATATAGAATTTGATCACGGTGTGCTTAACCCTATTAGGTAACGGGGGATATAGGAGGGAACAAGAGTGAGTGCGGGTAAAAACATTTATAGATACTAGTTGGTGACAAGCGCATAGCGGCGGCAATAAAAATTTACTAACTCAACTTTTTTACGTAATTTTAATACCCGTTTAATAAATTTCGTTTCCACAAATGTATGTGTTCGTTGGGGTTTCCCGTAACTTTCCCGCCAACACCTCATATTAAAATCATCATTCTGCATGTAAAAAGACAACCTCTCTCTGAACCATTTGTAAGTGTTTTTTTTAAGTTTGGTTTGCATTTATATTGTATTTGTCAAACTGTAAAAGTTGTAGCGAAAGTCTTGATGAATTTAGAGAATTTTGTGTCAAAATTTTGTACAAAATAGTCAAATATGTTTCGTTTTTTTCATTACAAAAAAAATATTCTTTTCCCCCGCTTTTAAAAATGATGAATATAAAGTCTAGGAGGTTGCAGGTACTATGGATCCTCTGACTCCCAATCAGGTTGCCTCCCCAGGTTTTTCATATAGATTTGACCACAGTGTGCTTAACCCCTATTAGGTAAGGGGGATATTCGGAGGGATACAAGAGGAGTGCGGGAAAACATTTATAGATACAGGACAATAGAGAATATGCTCCACCTCAACCAATTCGGTTGAGACACGTGGTTGGCTTAATTTAGGTCTTTCCTAAAGCATGCCTGTAAATACCCATCTCATTCTCTCATTTCATGCATGTCATCACCTCCATTTTTACTTTTCTCTCTAAACACTTATCCTTATATTTTGATGACTTATTATCACACCGGAGTCCGTTCGCAAGGTTTACCCCTGCACTCCAACTAGTGTAACGTGCCTTCTTTGTGTTATTTCAGGTCATCTCATCTGGAAGTATCTAGCTTAGGACACAAGTAAGTGCGATACGACTCATTTCACGATCACTAGCAATATATTTTAGGTCACGTGGAATTCACTAATTATTAATTATATCTTTCACCTTTTGAATTTTCAACATGTTAAAATTACGTGGTTAGAAAGAATTTTGGAAACACATTTTAAGAACGATGAGTATAATATAATTTCAATAACTGCAAATATTTTGTTTGATAAAGAAATGAGTGCATTGTTTTAAGACAAGGATATATAAGGGGATGAGTGACGAGGGAATAATGGTCAGAGTTGCATGCGTGGTTGTTTGCGTATTTCTTGGATCTTTATGCCTTGTCTTGTTAACTTTTCCCCTTTTATTCTCGCTAATTTTTGAGTTTTAAACATATTTTTTATCTAAAAATAATTAGTATATGTTTTATTTCAATATCTTTAATCTTCTGATGGTATAAAAAACATTGTAAATTATTCTGGTATTGAACACAAATTAAACGTGAGCCATATATTCTTTATATCCAAATCTTTTGATAGAGCAGTTCAATTGAGCAACAAAACAATTAGACGACGTCATGATGCACATTTACCTAAAGAAATATTATCTTTGTCATTGTCCGGTACAAGTGTAGCATTTATTTTAGGACACGAAATTTAATTATCAAATTATTATTGTTGCAACCGCTTAAAATTATTTTTTCACTCATAAAAAACACATAGTTTAACAAAAATATAATTATTACAAACTTTTTTCTTCATCTTTTGCAGTTCTATCTTTAACAAATTAATTTAAATAATGTTTATAATAATAATCTCAAATGAGAGTAAGAGGTGAGTTATTTTGCATACTAGTTTCTCCCTACATACCGATGGACAAATCTAAATATCCATTTTATTAGATTAAAAAGACAAGATTTAAGATAAAAAAAAAACATGGAGAGACCAAAAGTGTAAATTTACTAACACTCACACTAAGCACTCATTCATTATTTGTAGAGTTGGCAAATCTTGCCCAAATTGCAATTAATTAACCTTTTTGACATTTTGTATGCTTTTTTACGTTTTTTACGTTTTTGTACGTTTTTTTACGTTTATTTACGTTTTTGTACGTTGTCATACGTTTTCGTCCACTTTCGCACGTTTTCGTACACTTTCATGTGTTTTCGTCTGTTTTCGCACGTTTTCCCGCGTTTTCGTTCTTTTTTAGACGTTCTCGCACGTTTTCTTATGTTCTCGCACGATTTCTTACGTTTTCGCACGTTTTCGTCCGTTTTCGCACGTTTTCATACGTTTTCGTCTGTTTTCACAATTTTTCTTCTGTTTTCGTCCGCTTTCGCACGTTTTCTTTCGTTTTCACACGTTTTTACACTTCTTACGCTTTCGTCCGCATTTGCGCGTTTTCGTCGGCTTTCGCACGTTTTCGTCAGCTTTTGCGTGTTTTCGCCAGCTTTCGCGCGTTTTCGCCGGCATTCGCGCGTTTTCGCCGTCATTCGCGCGTTTTCACCAGCATTCGCGCGTTTTCGCCGGCTTTCGCGAGTTTACGCCGGATTTCGGGCGTTTACGTCGGCGTTCGCGCGTTTCGGCCGGCGTCCGCGCGTTTCGGCCGGCGTCCGAGCGTTTCGGCCAGCGTTCGCCCGTTTCGGTCCGCTTTCGCGCGTTTTCATCCGTTTTCGTAGGTTTTCGTCCGTTTTCGCAGGTTTTCACACGTTTTCTTTTGTTTTCGCACGTTTTCGTCCGTTTTATGTTTCCGCTATCCGGTCTTTTCAACGTTTCCACCGTTTCATATGTTTCAGTCCGTTTTCTTACGTTTCCCTTTGTTTTTACATTTTTGCTCGATTTTCAACGCACATTTCTGTCAATTTTCGTCTGTTTCCGCACGTATTGGTCTGTTTTCGGCATTTTCAGGGCGTTTTTCTTCCATTTTCATACGTTATCTATTACTGATATTATACCAAAAACCTTAAAACCCCTAACCACTAAACCCTATACCAAAAACCCTAAACCCTAACCACTAGGTATAATATCACAAGTGGTATATACATAAACCTTAAACCCCTAACCACTAATCCCCTAACGATTAAACCCTATACCAAAACCCTAAACAAGTAAACACTAAACCTTATACCAAAACCCTATACCGCTAAACCCTATAGCAAAAACCTTGAACCTCCTTCCCTAACCACTAAACCCTATACCAAAAACCCTAAACCCCTAACCACTAAACCTTATACCAAAAACCCTAAACCCCTAACTGCATATAAAATCACAAGTGGATAAATTACATAAACTTTAAAATCTATACCAAAAACCAGTAATCCTCTAACCACAAAACCCTATACAAAAAACTCTAACGCCTACCATATAGGATAATAATCACAAGAGATATATACATAAACTTTAAAATCTAAACCAAAAACCCTAAACCCCTAACCACTAAACCCTATACCAAAAACCCATCAGTTTTCATATGTTTCAATCCGTTTTCTTACGTTTTGTTTGTTTTTGTATGTTTGTGTCCGTTTTCGCACATTTCTGTCTATTTTCATTCGTTTTCGCATGTTTTTGGGGCCTTTTTTAGACGGTTTCTTCCCTTTTCATACGTTATCTATCACTGATATTATACTAAAGACCTTAAAACCCCTAACCACTAAACCCTATACCAAAAATCCTAATCCTCGAACCACTAGGTATAATATCACAAGTAGTATATACATAAACCGAAAATCTATAACAAAAACCTTAAACCTCTAACCACTAAACTATATACCAAAAACCCAAAACCCTTAACTACTAGGTATAATATCAGAAGTGATATATACATAAACTTTAAAATCTATACCAAAAATTCTAAACCACTAACCACTAAACCCTATACCAAAAATCCTAAACCCCTAACCATGGTATAATATCACAAATGATATATACATAAACTTTAAAATATATACCAAAAACCCTAAACACCTAACCACTAAATCCTATACCAAAAACTCTAAACCCCTAACTACTAGGTATAATATCACAAGTGATATATACATAAACTTTAAAATATATACCAAAAACCCTAAACCTTATACCAAAAACCTTAAACCCCTAACCACTAGGTATAATATTAAAAGTGATATATACATAAACTTTAAAAACTATACCAAAACCCTAAACCCCTAACCACCAAACCATATACCAAAAACCCTAAACCGTTATACACTAAACTCTATACCAAAAACCCTAAACACCTAACCACTAAAACCTATACCAAAACCCTAAACCCCTAACCACTAAACCTTATACAAAAAACTCTAAACCTCTAACCACTAAACCTTACGCAAAAACCCTAAACCGCTAACTATTAGGTATAATATCACAAGTGATATACACATAGACTTTAAAATCTATACCAAAAACCCTAAACCCCTAACCACTAAACGATATACCAATAGCCCAAAACCCTTAACAACTAGGTATAATAACACAAGTGATATATACATAAACTTTAAAACCTATACCAACTATCCTAACCCCTAAACCCCAAACCCCTAATCACTAAACCCTATATTAAAAACCCAAAACACCTAACCACTAAACCTTGTACCAAAACTCTAAACCCCTAACCACTGAACCCTATACAAAAAACCCAAAACCCTCCTTGTGGAAAACTAGAAGGGGGTTGAATAGTTTATCGCTTTTTAAATTTAAGGTGTTAAAGTGTTTGTAAACTTTTAGAATTGACTTTATGTAATTTCAACACTTGCACAATATGATCAATATACTTATCTAAATAATCAATAGAATGATAAGAGAAAGTAATGTAAGACAAGAGATAAGAGTAAGAACAATCAAACCACAACGCGAGGATTTATAGTGGTTCGGTAACGAAGCACCTCTTCGCCCTACTCCACTCCCCGAGCACCAAACTCGAGAGTTTTCTTCACTATATCAACAAACTCCCTTATGGCGGAGAAAATCCGGAGGAAAATCGTACACAACGTTGCATACAACACCGATTTATACACAAGCTAAATGTTCAAGTTCTGAATCATAGCAGAATCATCTAATCACAACCAACACAACTTCATGACTTGTTCACGACTTCAAGACTTCTTCACAACTTCAAGACTTCTTCACAACTTCACTTCACCACACTACTTATATCACAACTATCTAACACAACTTGGTAAGATCACTACGATCTAACTATACTTATAAAGATCACCAAGATCTAGCTACTACACACAAATAAAAGATATTCAATTGATTTAAAAATTTGTGATATGGATGCAACAAGATTGCAATACACACTTGAGGTGTAATACTTCTTCACTTGATGATGAAAGTATTCTTCTCTTGCACATGAGGAATTGAGCTTGGATCACTTGGAACAAAGCTTTATGATTAAATGATCAAAGAATTTTAGTGAGATGTGTGGGTTGTTTTAGAACAGAAAGAATGAGTGCAAAAGGTGAGAAAATAGTGGGGAAAAGTCCAGTATTTATAGGACAAACTAGAGGAGCGTCTACCTAGGGGCGGTCCCCTTAAAATTAAGAGGGCCGCCCGTGTATTTAAGGGGTTCGCCCTAGGCTAGGGCCTCCCCAGTTTGTCTTTTGTGTAGGGAGAATTTTTTGGAATTTTTTTAGCCGTTTTAGGTTCGAAAATTTGAATTTGAAAATGTTTATTTTGAATAAAACATTTCTTTTAATTATAGAAAATGTTTTGTAATGTTTATAAAAATATTTACAACATTTTATAAAAGTTTGAGGTTGAATACAAATTTATTTTGATCATAAAATGCATTAAACATTTATTTATTCATACCTTTAAGTGATATAATTATCGAAATGAAAATTTACTACTAATTACTTGTTTACGTTTAATTTTACATTGAACGATTTTATATTTTGTGATTATCAAAACGTAAAGATGTGAAAAAATATTAATAATGTTTTTAGGCATTATATTTTATCAACAATCTCCCCTTTTTTGATGATTACAAAATTTAAACTCATTAAATATAAAATTATTTTTAAACAAGTATTTAGTGAGTTTCATGTCATTTCTCCCCCTTTTTATAGAATCAAAAATACATGGTCGAGAATTGCTAGTTAGATCGACGGAATAATTGCTCCCCCTTGATGTGTGCTCCCCCTCGTTCGAGGGAATCAAGGAATCGAGATATGGTTCTTGGCTACAAAACCGAGTTAGAACAATATAAATATTTCTAACATGTAGCAAGAGGGAAAAATATAGCATACTAGTAATGCAACCAACAATAATTATCTCATTGAAGTAAAATAGTGTGTGAACCACACTCATGCATACATAAGGAAAATAGATAACATGCTAACATACATGAAAATTTTAAACTACAAAGAGTCTAAAACAGTAAGCATCATAGGACTTGCTTGCAAAATGGTAGATGGACAATTATTGAGAAGACAAACATAGAGTATGTTTATTTGGTGAAGATAGGTGGAAGGTGGTGGAATGATGTTGTTGGTCGGTTTAGAGCATGTGTTTCAATAAATAAAACATATATTGAATTCATCTCTCAATCCATAATATGAGAGTACGATTGTGATTTCAACACAAACATGCATCTCCATTTTTCCTTAAGATAGGTTCCAAGGAATGGGATGACCAACAATAGGTGGTGAAGGTGATGGAGTATCAAATTAGACATCAAGTGGGTAATTGGTGAAAGGGTGAGAGTGATGTCCATTGATGCATTTTCTTGAGTTGGAGGTGGTGGAGAAACTCTTAGAGTAAAATTATGGTGGGTTTAAGTAACCATTGGGTGAAAGTGACATTGATGAGGTTGGTGATTTGGGTATGTAGTCAATTAAGGATGAGGAAGTATCTTTGATTGATGATGTTTTAGAGGGTGCATTAGGAGCACAAGTTGGATGGAAAAGATGAAGTGTGGGTATAGAGGTTTGTGTCATCATGGTGTAAATCCACAAACAATTATTTTTGTTGTGAATGATTTATTTTTGTCTCTTAGAGGCTTTGGAGATAGAAGCATCAAGAGGATGCCATGGATATTGATATGGTTAGTGTATGAATTGGGGATGATGTGTTGGTGAAGATCATTTTGCGAAGGGATATAGGAAAGAATGGATTGAAAAAGAATGAATTTGAACTAGTTTTAGGTTTTCCAAATTGTGATTGAGCATACTTCATTCTGGTGAAAAGATAGCTGAGAAATCAGTAAAAGGAGGGTCAAAAAGCAGGAAAAAAAATATTAAAAACAACCCCCCTGTTTTCACTAGGGCGTATCCCCATAATAGGGGGCGGTCCCCTACAGATAAGGGCCACCTGTTACCCGGTATTTATTAAAAGTGATGGTCATTAAATATTCTCCAAGCCCATTTGTATTAAGAACCCGGCCATAATAAAGCCAAAAGAATAGTCCACTCCTTGTAACAATTAAAAAGCCCTTCTCCAAGTGTGGAGAGGGTGTTGCTTCTCATTTTTTCTTTTCATGATCAAGTAACCATTTTTTTTCTTTTTTTTAACTCTCACACCCTAGTTCTTTTTCTCTCTAAAATCTTTTTCTTATTTTTTGTGTTTGGTGAAGAAATGATATCCTAACAAGTGGTATCAAGAGCCAAGGTTGGGTGTTGTGATTTGTTTGTGGTAATTTTTATTAAGCTTATTATTCGGTAATCTTTTTTATTTCGTCATAACTTTTTCTTGCCACAAAAGTTCACATTTTTTTTCTATTGTTCAATTGATGCTAGTTGGCTATTAATTTGGTTTTAAAACTTTATTCACGTCTTTTATTTTCCGTTTTTTTTCTCCATTTTTGGTTGCTCACTGTATGGTACAGAAAAACACAAGATACGAGTTCTTTTTCGTTAGGAACCCTGAACGAGTGAAAACACAACAACCGAACAGAAGAGAAACCTTGTACAAAACCGATCGAGTGGAAAACTTTTGCACCGAACGAGTGAAAATTTTCGAACCGAACGAGTGGAAAACTTAAAGGACCGAACGAGTGAATCAACTCAAGGACCGAACGAGGAGAATTTTTGGAGGACCGAACGAGTTCTTTTATATAGGACCGAACGAGTGAATCAACTCAAGGACCAAACGAGGAGAATTTTTGAAGGACCGATCGAGTGATAATCTAAAGAACCGAACGAGTTTTTGTTGTCTCAACCGATCGAGTATACTCGACTTGGACCGAACGAGTTTTTTTTGTCTAGCTTGTACTGAACTACATCACGAACGTGAACAAAAACTTAAACGTTTTAACAAATTTTCGATTTTCGGTTTCGAGTGGTCTTAAACGACGAGACTTACGACTTATATCATCGTGCTCGTGTCATCGTTTCGATCAACGTGGTATATTCGGATTTCACCGACGATAACCGTATGAGTTCATAAGATCAAAAGTTCAATCGTTTCATTTCTTATAAATTTCAATCGAAGAAGAAAAAGTATTTAGGAGGGAACTTTTGCATTTATTATCAAGTTTCAAAAAGTGTCACATCAGTCCCCTCTCTTGTTCAACTATACTTTCACTATTGTCATTGTTTTGCATTTTTAACCCTCTTGTTAAATCTACAATTACAACACCGTTCGTCTTTTTTCGAATACAATCAACCTTAATCATTTCAAGCTCAAATTTTTTGCACAGTTTCCTTTTAAGCTAATTAATCGTTACAAAAGCTCACGTACTTCAATTTCAACAACGATTTCAACCATAATTAAATATTGTTTCACGGTTTCTTCTTGATTTTGTAAAATCCCACAAAAGATTCAATTTTTTTCTCGGTTTAAATCTAAGATTTGTAAAACCCCGTGAACGTTAATTGGTTTCAATCCATAACAACGATCACTTTACCCACTTAAGATCATTGTTTATCATTTCACATCACTTTTGCAATGTCGACTCAACAAGACATCAATGCTATTAGAGCACAACGACTAGCAAACACACATGATCCTTTGGCATTAATGGCAAACACTCAGACACCGTTTCACCCAGATCAATCATCACTCATTACCTACTTACAACATCCACAACCCAACAACAACATTGTCCCACAACATTCATTCAACACGAACTACATGTCACAACCAATGCAGAATCTCGAAGACAGTTCGGATCCCACAACTGCAATGAACAAGGCACTTGCTTTAATAGCTAAAGCATTTAAACTCAACACCATTCCAACAAAGAACAACCAAAGAAGTTCATTAATTCCCCGCAATAGTCAAATTGCACAACCGAATATGAAAACGAGCCAAGACATCAAAATACAAATGGTTGATGACAATGTTGGAAATCATGTGAGACAAAATGCTATGCAGAATGATGGGAATGAGGTTGGGCAAAATGCAGTTCAGAATTCGGGTATTCAGAATGTTGAAAATATGAATGGGCTTAGTGTTGTTTCAGAAATTTCAAATCAGTATGGGAATGGAAATGTTGTTACAGCACCGACTGAGGGTAATGGTAATGGTATCAATGGTAATGGTATCAATGGTAATTTGATAAGGTGTTACAACTATCGAGGAGAGGGTCATTATGCCAGCAACTACACAGTAAAGCCAAGAAAATAGGATGCTGCTTATCTTTACAGATTGCTCAAAAGGAAGAAGCAGGGATCCAAATCACTCAAGAGGAATTTGAGTTCATGGCTGCTGCAGATGCTCATGAAGAAACGGAGAGAGTAAAAGTAAACTGCACTTCAGAGGATACCTTGCAGCAAGCATTCACATCTGGAACTCAGTCTGACAATGCTCTCGTCTATGACTCAGATGGATCAACTGAGGTACCCAAAGATAAAAATTGTTATGATCATGATATATTCAATATGCTTACTCACGAAGTGCAGTATACTGATCTCCAAACTAAGCTTGATCGTACGAGAGAAAAACTTGCAAATTGCATTATTAAAAAGGAAAAAGAATACGTTGTTCTTTGGAATAATTGGTACACAAAATGTGAAGAATACAAATATGACAAGATTTCGTATGATAAAGCTTATAATTACATGCAACAAAACATCGAACGGTTGCAATCTCAGTTGGGAGATCTCAAGGGTAAGAGTAATGATACTCAATGTGCATCAACTACCCTTGATCTGGTGTCTCAGAAACTTAAAGATGAGAACGTGTCATTAGAATCTCAGGTTTTGAATTATGCCAAAGAAAATGCTCATCTCAAGACTACATACAAGAACATGTTTGACTTTATCAAAGTGACACAAGCTCAAACCAATTCAATAATTGACTCTTTGCAAAACCAATTGTATGACACCATCTATGAAAATGCTAAGCTAAGAGCCTAGTTATTTGATAAGGTTTCTAAAACAAAAGGCACTACAAAAAGGTACAAGAACGAATACTATGTTTACAAAGCAATCAATCTTGGGAAAACCACCTTCTTCTTCTTATAAACCAAAACTTTATTCTGTCACTCCTTTTCCAAAATCCTCGGTTCTCCCCAAAGTTGATAAGACGAATGCTTTGTCCAAACCAGTCACTTCAAACTCGGCACCTTCTACACGAGAATCAAAAGTTGTGCAAACTGTTAATGTGATTTCCCCTAGAATCTTTAGGACTAATCCTTCTAAGACCTCTAGGGTAGATAATGTTGTCCCTAACAAACCCGTTAAAACAAGCGTTAGGATAAAACCAATCACTGTTTCGCAACCAAATGTTATTCATAAGCAACAAGCTGATTTTGACTCAAACGGTTTTTCTTCTACCAGAGTAAACAACACTGCTAAGACTAGAAGACCACATCTTAGGAGTAATTCTAATACTGATAGGGTTCCATCTAAGTCTAAGAGTAGTTGCCTCTCGAATAACATCGAGAAAATAGAAGAAAACCATAGGATTTCCCAAATTCCTAAGAATCAAAAGCACATGTCATCTTAATGCAATAACATTACGCTTGCCATTCGAAATGCTAAATCTAAAATTGTTTATGTTATGTGTAAGCAATGTTCAGTTACTGCCAATCATGATGTCTGTGTGCTTAATTATGTGAATGACATGAATTCTCGTGCTGATAACCAAAGTGCCAATGTCTCAATACGTGAAAATCATAAGAAACATAAGGCAAATGCCAAGAAATCGAAGGAGTTAGGGTCCAAAGGAAGTCTTGCTTCATCTAGGCCTAGCAAACCTAGAACTTGTCTTAGGTGGATTCCAACTGGAAGAATTTTTGCCATGTGTGGAAAATTAACTGCATCCAGTAACACCGAGAATAAGTCTGAAAAATCTGTGCGTGACAATGCAAGTACTTCTAATCCCTCAGAACCTTTAAGCAAAGGGTTTTCGATTTCTACTTCTCTTCTTGGCAGGTTATCAAGACTAAGGAAACAACATACTTCTATCTATCCGATTGATGTTCTCTAATCTTCAGGTCTATGGCTTGTAATCAAACGTCAGATTGTAACCCGTTCTTTAGATAAAAGGAAAATGTATGTGTCAGTGCGTTTATCCTTAACAACGAAAAGAGAAATCTTTTCAGTCTTGAGCTACTTTTGAAACATTCAATGTGTGTTAGCTCAAGTCAATGGCTTATGTACACTTCAGTGCATAACCCGTGCTTCAAATAAAAGGGGAGTGTACGCTTCAGTGCGCTTTACCTTAAAAAGAAGAGAAATCTTCTTGTTTTTACTTTAGTAGATATGATAGTCATGACGTCGATGATAGAGTTAGAAAGTCTATTCGGTCATTTGTTCGACGAATTATTCAAATAGAGAAAATCAAGTTGTTTCAAAGTCTTCCGCTGTTACTACTGCTGATGCATCCGATAAACGTCAACAACAACAAGAATTAACTTCATCTACTTCAACTCTAACAACAACTATCACTGCTGATGGAAACTTCGACTTGTAAATACTTTTGATCTTTCTCTTTATTTTGATTTATAAATATTTTATTAGAAAAACAAAATATAAAAATATAAAACCTATAAAAGCAAAATACAGGTTCAGAAAATTTCAAAAATACCAAAATTAATCTTCTCAGACATGTCTCTCGACAATCGATAACATTTGCGCACCTAGAAATGTTGATTAATATTAACACGGGTGAATAAATGAAGTTCGAGCGAGAGTTTTAAATGCTTTCAAAACATGTCCTTTCAGTTTTTCTATACGACTTCTAAGTAAATGTCAGCTTAGGATTCGGTCTCCAAAGAAAGGAAAATGTTCATTTATGTACATTTATCCTAAACAACGGGAAGTTCATATCTTCTCGGTCTTGAGCAAAGTCATATAAACATTCAAAGTTTTGAATGCTCAAGAGAAGTACTAAGGAAAATGATGGTAAATAAGATATATCTCACATATTTTCCTGTTGAGCACAATTTTTCAAGATATTTTCAAAAAGAAATTCAAATTCTTTCAAAATTATGTGCTCAACAAACTCTCACTCCAAGTTTTCACTCTATTCTATAATTGAGAGGGAGTATAATAATATGATTCTTTCTGCATGCACTCCTGTTCTCCCAAGACTTAGTTAGGCTCATGTGAATTCCGGACATTAACTTTTTTTTAATTCACTAACTGTCAAAAAATGTAAACCATATGCAATTTTTGAGGGAGAGAATAGTGATTAAAATGTGATCAATACGGATTAATAACGGATACGATCTTCAATCTATAAGTGCGGTCTCAAACCTCGCATGTGCAAAACTCTTTCATAATATGGTGCATATATGTAGGGGGATTTTTGGTAACTCTGGAAACACTCAATGTGTCTCAAATGATTTCTCAGACACGTTGATTGATTTTTTATCAAATGGTTTTATGGATCTTCATGGCAATACTTCAAAGACCGACCAAATGTTGTTTCTCAAGGAGTTATAAGGCGGTTAAGGTTAGGTATATTCGTTCCATGATCCATCCAGAACCGGAGGGATCTACCCAGGAACACTCCATTAGATAGAGTAGAAGTCCTAGGTATGACTGAAAAAAGGAGTAAAGTGAGAATAAGGGAATAGTGCCGACTGAGATGGAGCTAGTGCTGGAACAAACCCAACAAGGTACTAGTCATGAAGTCTCGGTAAGCACTAAAGGGGTTGAAGAATAAAAAAGAATTGTAAGGATAAAGGGTAAAAAGAAAGAAGCCCTCCATACAACCCTAAGCAGAAACCGAGTCAATACATAATCTATCGGTAATCACAAAGATGATTATGATATTGAAGACTGTCATCATGGACCCAGTGATGCAATGCACAACCCTCCCTATCCACTCAGAATCTCTCAAAAGATTTCTATTTTATTTCTCACGGAGATCAACACGTTTCTATCGAGATTCATTAAATAACAAATGTGCACTTATAGAGTCTAGAGCCAACAAGATTCATTAAAATCTTACTAGGGCACAAATTCCAATATACAAAATGTCATACATCATTATACAACATTTGGTATCAATAAGTCCTACGCATTCTCCTTGTGATAATTGCCAGAACATCAGAGTGATACTCTTTAGTATTCACAGTGACGATGGAAATCCTTCTTGAGCCAACATCAAACAAGCTCTTGGTAGGTGACTTGCGAGATTCTATATGAATCAAACTTGTGTCAACTGGAAAGAAAAGATGGTGCGATTCTATAAGAATCAAACTTGTTCTAGTAAAATGAATTGACGACTCAATCAGAAAGATAGTAACTATCTGATTCACTCTTACCGTGTTGTCTGCTTTGAGACGCTCCGGTAACGAGAACGGCTAGCGCAGCTACGAAACCCTGTCAAGGAGATTCTTTTGAATTATACCTGATCACAGGCAGTATTTATATTGATTAACGGGGAACCATGGTTATTGCAACCGTATTCGACGAAGTGACAAAGACACTTTCGTCCATATATGTTTTCTCTAACCTATACTTGCAGGTTTTCCCGACGGTAGCAGCTTCTAGTCCATGTCGAGTCAAAATTCAAGACCTCATGCTCAATCAACAAAGATAAATACATGATGAAAGCTCAAGCACATGTGTCAAAGTCTTTCGCAATCTCTGATGTACAAACACTTCCTCAAACGAGCATTGTTAAATGGATCAAGTGGATCTACTACTACTCCTACCATGATGTGGTACAAGTAATCATGCTAAAGAAAATGTTGAGGGAGATTGTTAGCAAGCTTTCAAGACCTTGAGCATGAGGGTGGAGACACAATATCGCAAGGCGACATAAAGATTCAAGGATAAAGATTCAGAGATCTTAGTAGTCAAGACAAATCAAGGCCAAAGACCACGATATCAGTATTTTGTCCAAGTATATCAAGTTAAAGATAAAGATCCAAGATCACAAGCATGCAAATGAAACTTCAAAAGGAATTCCCAAGAATACAAAGCTCCAAGACTCAAGACGTCACAAGAAGGATCTACAATTGAATGACCACCCCTTAGGGGGAGATTGTTAGCCGTGTTTTTATTAAAGTGATGGTCATTAAATATTCCCGAGCCTTGTATAAGAAAAACTTAGTTTACGAGAATTTATCTAAGCTAATTGGGCCTAGGTGTCGGACTTAAGTCTAATGGTAATAGGTCCGGCCCAAAGTCAAGCCCAACAAGCCAAGAAGGGTTTTATCTCTTGTAACTATATAAAGCCATATCTAAGTGTGGAGAGTGTGTTGCTTCTCATTCTTCTTTTCTAAGTGCAAGTAACCATCTTATTTTCTCTCTTTCTCTCTCTCTCTAGTTCTTTCTCTCTCTAAAAATCTTTTTCTTATTTTTGTGTGTTTGGTGATGAAATGATATCATCTAACATCTTATTCTTTACTAAGCTAAAATCTTTGTTTAAGTTAACTTTATCTAGCTCGTTATTACAAATCTGTTGGGCTTATCTTGGGCTTTATATCATATTTATTTTCCTTTGTTTTTTTGTGAAAACGATTTAAAAGACTTCATGACAAACTATTTTTCATAACATAAAATCAAGTGTGTATCCTTTTGTTTCTATTATTATGGTTTTTTGGTTTTTCAAACGAACAAGATAGAGAATTTTAAGGCTTCAAGGCTTGGCTTATTTCCGTAGCTTCTTGTTAACAGCTTATTTGTAGTCGTTGTCGTGGCTTATTCGTGGTTTTAAGGGCTTATTTTAACTGCTTATCTTTCAAGCTTATTTTCGAGGCTTTTGTGGTTTCAACAACTTATTCTTAAGCTTTTTCTTGGTTGGCTTAATTTGTAAGCGGTTTGATGATAAGAACAACGACGGTTTGGATTTTTTGCAAAAAGAAAAAACGTATGTTTTTGTTTGATTCAGGCGAAGTATACGTTGGGCGAAGTATACGATTCACCTAGGCGAAGTATACAACAAAGGTTAGGCAAAGTATACAACAAAGGTCAGGCGAAGTATACGTTTGGAGTAAGGCAAAGTATACATATTCATTTAGGAGAATTATACGTTTTATCTAGGGCGAATTATACATACTGAGTTAGGCGAAGTATACCACGGAATGTTTAGGCGAATTATACGAAAAGTTTGGGCGAAGTATAATTGTCTCTAGCTTGTTTCAACGTGTTTCGAGTTTTTCGGTTTCGTGTTTCGGTTACTCGCGGGTCTTCTAACTTATACCATAACGATCGCGGTCTTTCAACGATCATCGTGGTATATTTGTTTTTATAGACGATAATCACACGAGTCTGCGAGAAGGGAAACAGTAACGTTTACAATTTTATCAAATTCAAATGAAGAAGACGACAAATCATGAGGGAAATTTATTTTTATATTAAACTAAAATTACAACTTGACACATGCGGCCCCTGGACTTCAAGAACAATTCACCTTTCGTCTTTAGTTGTTTGTTTAGCCTTCAAGATTGAAACTTCTTTTCACCATTAGTCCTTTCAAGTTAAAATTCAGCCTTTAGTCCCCAAAAGTGATATGGTTTTACACCGTTAGTCCCTACAACTTTAATTAATAACCATTAAGCATTTAACTTGGATTTTAATTACACCGTTAGTCCTTGTTTATGTTTTAATCAACCGTTAATCATTTTAAGCTACAAATGTGGTAACCGTTCATCGTTTTTAGCTTATAAGTCGTTAACAAAAGCTCAAGTTCTCCAACAACAACAACGATTTTACCAACAATAATTCATCATTGTTTCACGTTTTCTTCTTGATTTAGTAAAATCCCATAAAAGATTATTCTTTTCTCGGTTTAAGTCATAGAATTGTAAAATCCCATGAACTCAATCCACAACAACAATCACTTTACCTACTTAAGATCCTACAAATCATTTTCACTTCACAATTCACATTAAAATAGAAACGAAAGATACTTTATCTTCGTGTTCGGATTTAGATGAACAAGAGATACAACAACTGCAAAAGCAAGCAAAGATTTTGAAAGAAAAATCCTTGAAAAATTGAATGCACTGTAAACAACAATTCAACATCTCTCAAGTTCCAACTACTTAATGTACTACGAGTTTAGAGATGCTTTTCCCCGAATCTTTGATGCAGATGAAAGAACGTTCAAGTCTGTGTTATCTCGAAACATGTAGAATTTAAAAGGGCAACTCAACAAAGAAACACTTCACGAGAAGGATTCCAATTCTGATCTAAGTGTGATCAAAGTGCAGTTTGACCTGTACATACATTCAAAAGTGTTAGAGCCTTCCAATTATAATTCATATGAACTGAAAACAAGACAAGACTTCAAAGCTTACACTAACATGCAAGCTCAAACCTTCAAGGAAACAATAATACAAAACATGGACTCCATTGAGCAATGTATTGTTGAAAGAGCACGTCATGAACAAGAGCTTCAGAATAGGTTGAAAAGGTTGAGTGAAAGAAAGTTGCAGATTCAAGAGTGCAAGATTCAAGAGGTTAAAGCATCAATTGCTAGTTCAAGAGACAAAGATAGCAGTGGGATTGTATTAGACAAAGGGAATGATCAAGGTTTAGATAATCAAAGAAACACATCTGGAGATGAAAGCAGCAGGTCAAGGAATGAATGTAATGACAAAAGCACATATGGGGATGATACGGACATCAGACATTCCAATGACACAGAACCAATGGTTGAGGTATCATATACTGCTGAATATAATGTGTTTGCTGTTGACACACAACATTCTGAGCAACCTGAATACATTATTAACACATGTGTAGTGGAAAAGGTTGATAGTAATGTCATTCCTGATTCACCAGATATGTGTGATAATGAAATTCAGATTGACCAAAATGCTGTAGAATGTGATGATTAACGTGTTGCGCTTGCTAATTTAATTGCAAATTTAAAACTTAATGTTGATGAAAATAAAAAGATTCAAAAGCAATTAAAGAAAGCAAACGCATTATTGACTCAAGAATTAAAAGAGTGCAAATCTACTCTTGTGGAGACTAGTAGAACCCTGGGGGAGTCTAATAGTATTCTGGATAGTTGCCTAGTTGCACTTCAAAACAAACAGGCTGAGCTTGAAAAGTACATGACCTGTAATGACTGTACAGTTGATTATGACAAACTTGAACGCAAGTTAAATGAAACTCTAGGACTATTAGTTCAAAAAGAAATTGACATAAAAGAAGGTTTAAAACTTAAAGCCTATGAAATTTTAGTTGTCAAAGAGAAACAGGATGAGTTAGTCAAACAAAGTATTTTAACAAAGTCACATTACGAAGGTCTTGTCAAAGAGAAAACAAAGGTAATAACGGATTTGAAACTTAAGGAAGAAAGAGACATTGACAAAATGATTTTAATGGAAAAGTAATTAAAGTTTTTAAATGAAATTGTTTACAAAAGGAATCAATCAATTCAAACCATTCATATGTTAGATTCCAAAGGCCCAACATTCAATGTTAGATCAACCTTTACAAATCCAATGTACCTCAAAAAGGCTCAATATGAAAAACCATGTTTGTATAAGATCCCATATGACAAATTTGATCCTGCAAACAGACTCGTCCCCGATAGGGAAGAGATCCTGACTCTTGAAAAAGAGAGTTGATCAAAATTGAATAAAGACTTAGTGAGACCTTATGACTACACAAAGCTAAATAGTCTTTATGAAAATTTTAAACCAGCGACACAGGAATCTCATGAACAGTTGGCACATGCAAATGAAGTAAGAAAGAAAATGTGGAGAAAATCTTTTGTGAAATCTAAACCAAAAATTTTCAAAAACATCGGTTTCTTACATGTTTCCAAATCAATAAGTAAAAGTAGACAAGCATATAATGTAATGACGAATAACATAAATCATTTTAGATAACTTGTTGATCAAGCTTAGGAAAAGCATTCTCATGATCATTTTCATGCACCAACTGCTCTTGATATGGAAGTGCTAATAAAAACATGTTTGATGCCTCTTGCCATAAAGACACAGAATGATAGTTTCATATTTGTTCATGAACTTAAGCAAGAAATGCATGCTGATTTAAAGTACGTTGAATCACTTAAAAATGAAATTGACCAACTTGAATCTAATAAAGCGGAATTTTCAAACATGTTTTTATACTTTTGCAAGAATGTGTGTCTAATGATGTTATGTGTTCTTATTTTCATTCGTTATCTGATTTAGATGCTCACACTGAATTGCAATGCCTGTATCAACATAAAGTGAAAGAATGTGAATGTCTTGCACAAAAGCTTTTAAAACAAAATGAAACTGTTAGTAAATAAGTTTATAATGAGCTTTTACGAAGTTTTGCTAAATTAAAAAAACATTCAATTTCTCTTGAACTTGCTTTAAAACAATGTCAAGAACAGATGAAAAAGGACACAGTTTGCAAAGAAAAAGCGTCAAATGTATTTCTAAAAGAACGTGAACAATATTTTGAAATACAAGATTTGAAAGCTCAATTGCAAGACAAGAACATTGCCATATTTGAGTTAAAGAAACTCATTGAGAAGATCAAAGGAAAGAGTGTGGATACTAATTTTGAAAAATAATCAATCTTGGGGAAACTGCCTTTGCAACCAATCAGAAATCAACTAGTGGTAAGACAACCTACTGCTTATAAATCTGAATGTTCCTAATTGCCAAGACATCGGTTTGCCTCCCAAGTTGGTGTGTCGCATGATTTGACAAAACCAGTCACTCCACATTCTTGGCCTCAAGTTAGGAAATTGTCTTTTGCTAAGCCTTATGATGTGAAGGCACCTGACCCATCTAGGAAAAGCCCAAAGCATGTGTCATTTCAGTCACCAAGAGAATATGTAGGCTCAAATGACATGGTTCATAAATACTAACTAGAGGAAGCTAAGAAAAAGGCACAACTTCAGAAAGATAAAGCCTTGAATACCAAACCTAGTGTGCAACAATCTGCTAGATTACCAAACACTGTTAATGGTAACAAACCGAAACCTAGGAACTCTAATCAACAACCTAGGAATTAGCCACCATCCATGAGTAGTCGTGTATCGAATAGAACTGTTAACATACCAGAACCACCTAGGAATCAAAAGACTTTCTTTAAGTCAAAAGACTTGGCATGTCCTACATGCAAAAAGTGCATTTATAGTGCAAATCATGATGAGTGCATCTTAAAATACCTCTCAAAGGTACATTCTTGTGCCTCTGTATAGAAAAAGGATGCGCAATCCCATAAGACAACAAAGAGATATATGTCCGTAGAAAAGAAATTTGATTATAAGAAACATGACAGACAGGTCCCCATAGGACAAAAGTTTTCTCTAAATAAGTCTTCCAATGTGTATCTGAAAACAACGCCTCCTAGATCTGGTCTTACATGGAAACCCACAGGTAGAATCTTTACTCGGGTTGTTCTTAAGTGGATTCTCATTAGAAAGTCCGTTGAAACCTGCTATAACACAAATGATAGTGCTTCACCATTAGAAAAGAAAACACATAATCCTAACACTACTATTTGTGCAAACTCTTCTTCTTTGATTGTAGGTACTTCAATGGCTTCTGAACCCATCTCTTCAAATGGTTCATCTAATGTAAATATTCTATCATTATCTTCTTTGTATAAACATTTCATTTTTAATTATGTTAGAAAATATTTTTAAAAAAGAAAATACAAAAATAGAAAATTTCAAAAATACCAAAAAGAATCTTCTCGGCATGTCTCTTGGAATCGATAACATTTACGTGCCTAGAAATGTCGATTAACATTAACACAGACGTGTAAATGAAGTTCGAGCAAGAGTTCAAAAGTTTTAAAACATGTCATTTCTAATTTTTCTTCATGGTTTGTTATTAAATGTTAGAAAACAACCCGGTCTTTAAATAAAGGAAAGTGTGTAATCATGTACATTTATCCTCACAACGAGAAGATAAAAACTTCTCGGACTTGAGCTGACATAAAAAGTCAATCTAAAAGACATTCAAAGTCTTTCGAGCTCAAGTAACATTGGTTTTTCAAAACACGTTGAACACAATTTTTCAAGAATTTCTCAAAAGGTTCTTTAAAATCTTTCAAAATTATGTGTTCGACACTCTCTCCTCACGCATCTTTTAAAAGTCAAATCATTTTTTATAACTGAATCAATTTTTGAGAAGGAGCTTTTAAAACCAAGTTTTAATGTGTTTAGGCACATACTCACATGTCTATTTTGTGTGTCTAAAATATTTCAAAAAATTTTAAACAAATAAAAAAAATGTTAAAATGTTAATAATATTTAAACACTCATTTTGTTAAAACATATACAAGTAGCTCAAACTCAATTTCACATGGAATTTACAAAGTCATAATCCTATTCTCTCAATTGGTGTCATATGTGTGAAATTAAAGGGGAGCCAAACAAAAAGTTCCATTAATTCATGCTATGTAGCTGTCAACATTTTTCTCCCCATGCAACACTTTCATGTTTCAAATTTTAATCAATTGGTATGAAAATACTAAGAGATTAGTTATTTCCATAAGGGGAGAAAATGTGTTTAAAATATGATCGAGAAAATGTGCTTTATACTCTTTGGAAAAGGTTTTATGGTTATGATATCATACCCAACAACATCTTAATTCACGACGATTCTAAAGTCATAAGGTGGTTAGGTTAGGTATTAGTCCAATAATCTAACCAGAACCAAAGGGGTCTACCCAAGGACAATCCATAGTTAGAAATAGCAGTCCTTAGGTATGATTAGAGATGAATGAGAACGGGAATAATGCCGACTAAGATTGAGCTAACACTGGAACAATCACAACAAGGTGTTAGTAATGGCGTCTTGGTAAACATTGAAGGGGTTAAAGAATGAAAAAGAAATGTATGAATAAAGGGTCTAAAGAAAGAAGCCCTCCACACAACTTAGGCAGAAACCAGGTCAATACATAATCTATCGGTTTTCACAAAGATGAATTCTGATATTGAAGAATGACTTCATGGACCTAGTGATGCAATGCACAACCCTTCCCAGCCATTTGAGTTTCTCTTAAAAGAAACTTGTCTCATTTGTCACGGAGATACACACGTTATCTATTGACATCTCACTCCGAGATTGTTGATATTGAATAGGTGGCAGTCTGCTCCAGCCTTCGATTACTAAAACCAAAGTGCACAAATCGAGTCTAGAGCCAAAAGGATCAAATTATAAATCTCATTAGGACACTATGTCAAAATACACTTGTTGAACACCATAAAGTTCACAAGATGTAACAAAGAGTCCTACGCATTATCCTTGAGATCTTGCCAGAACATCTGAGTGATACTTAAGTATTCATAGTGAAGATGGAAATCCTGCTTGAGCCAACATTAAACAAGCTCTTGGTAGGTGACTTGCAAGATTCTATATGAATCAAACATGTGATAATTGGATATCGATAATGGTCCAGTAAATGAATTGACGATTCAATCGGTAAGATAGTAACTAATCGATTTACTCATATCGTGTTGTCTGCTTTGAGACGTTCTGATATTGAGAACAAGCTAGCAAGGTGAATCTAATACATCAGTGTTAGAGGATCTTACGCTTAAAGCTGGAAATCCTGTCAAGGAGATTCTTCTAAATTGAATCTATCTGGTCACAGGCCGGTCCTCACAGAACTCGAGGTTAATCCAACCAAAATCCGGGCGAATGACAAAGCCATATTCGTCCACAAGCTTTATTGCTGACTGTTTTATTTCAGGATTTATATAAATATGGAGATGGAGATACCTCATTCCAGCAAAGTCAGATTCATTACCACATGCACATGCACAAACTACAAAGACATACTTTAAGCATCAAGATTCAAGAATCAAGAAAGCTCAAGAATTAAAGACAAAGACTTTCGTAAACTCTGAGATTAAAGATAAATCCTCAGAAACCAAGCTTCGAGGGAAATTATTAGAGAGCTTTCAAGAAGATGAAAAGTATGAGCATGTTGGTCAAGACACAAGATCGTAAGGTGGCAAAGATGATCAAGACAAACAAGGAAAATATTTAAAGATCTTGAAATTAAAGTCAAAGTTAAAAAGAAAAGGCTCAAGATCAAAGATCACAAAGCATGAAGGAACAAGACTACAACAAAGATAAAGACCAAGAACAAGACTCAAGAACTCAATGTTAAAGCAATATCAAGAAACCCAAGACCATGTTATGACTGTGAACATGGAAGCTCGTAATCTATCAAAAACCAAGCTTCGGGGGAGATTGTTAGCCTCAAAATATCGAGTCAAACAAGGAAGCTCATTTCAAGGTTCAAAACCTCGCTTCAGGGGAGATTGTTAGCCTCAAAATATTGAGTCAAACAAGGAAGCTCGGTCACTCAATGAGGAAGCTTCGGTCTTTATTTAATGTACGTTGTAATAGGCTAGAAATGGGAAAAAGGGCTCGTAACTTAATCTAATCTTGTATGTGTATCGGGCTTAAGCCCAAGTCAATCCCGAGCCCATCCCACCTAGGAAAGCCCATGACTCACTAGGGTATATAAACCCTTTTCCACCAAGGAAAAGGTTATTGGTTCTCATTTGTATTTTTCACACTTACTAGAATTAACCATCTCTTTTTCTTTCTTACTTTATCTCTCTAAACATCTCTCTACTCTTCTTCATTTTCTCTTATCTATGTTTCTTGATTACCATGGTGAAGTGAAAGTGATTCTTGGATCCTACAAGGAGGAACTGAAGTACTTTTAGGTTCAGCATGAGTGTCTTTATTTCTTTCAGCATATTCCTCACTGCTTTCCTTTATCTTCTTGGTCTTCATCATCCATGAAAGTTGATCTTGTGTCCACTTTTGTACCTGATGCATTGTGGGCAGTTTGTGACCCATTTCCTGTAGATTTGGTTTTATCTACAAGAACACTTGGGTTAGTCCCTGCAAATGTATGATCAGGTGTATAGTTTTTGGATCTTTTATCTAGACCTTATTGGTGAGGTACAGAATCATTAGGAGCAGAAATTTCAGGATCAGCTTCAACTGTGAAATCTGCTAAAACATAATTTCCTGATGCAGACTCAGAGTGAAAAATGTAAGAAGCTGAAAAAACAGGTTTAATATTTGTGAATGCAGACATACCACTACTGAGCTGAGGGTGGGCTCCTTCTTCACTGGTGACCCCTAAAGAGTTTAGGTCCCCAGTTGCTTGTTGGTCTTCTTTATGCACTTTAGCAACCATTGGAGTAGAAGCTAAATTCTGGATTGGGTTGGAGTCCATGGCCGAGCTGGACTCTTTCTTTCTTTTTAAGTGGCCAGTTTGGAGCCAGTTGGTCTTTTGGAAGACCCACCTTTGGTTATCTCGCTACTGGACATAGAGGGTTGTGTTGAAGAAGTTGAATGCTTCTTGTGTCCATGTTTAGCTCCAGGCTTTGTGCCTTGGGAACCCTCTCAGCATTAGAAGATGGTTTGGGAGCATTGGGAACATTATGCACAGCTTTATTATAGACTACCAACATATGTTCAATGAAGGGAGGTTCTTCAGGTTGGTTTGGTTTCAGTGCCCAGTTGTTGACACTAAAGACTTGATTGGGATTGATCGTGAGACTTTCATTAGCATACTCAGGTGCCATGTATTCCAAGAGAAGAGAAATAAATCTAGGATAGGGAATAACTCTTTCCCTGGATTTCTCGTTCAGCTAATAAATTAAATATTCCTAAATTATCTTAGCAAAGTCTACATTTACCCCATTTGTTAGACAGTAAAGAATGGTAGCATCCTTGTTTGAGATTTGATTTAGCCCACCCGTCTTACCTCCTAGATACTAGATAATCTGTACCATCAATAATCTCCACTTAGGAGGAAGACAGCTCTTTTTAGTGTTCCTTTAACCCCAATCTCCCCATTGTATCCTAATTCTGTAAACCATGGTTTGTCTATGGCATGAGAGGGAGACTCAACATATTCATCTGAGTAGTAAGCCTCAATAGAATTTCTAAATGTGGTGATACCTCTAACCCCTCCTGTAGGAGTGAAAACCCAAATCCTAGAACCTTCTAGGGCTTTTGT
The DNA here is from genome assembly GCA_026074375.1 of Tanacetum coccineum. NCBI lineage: Eukaryota > Viridiplantae > Streptophyta > Magnoliopsida > Asterales > Asteraceae > Tanacetum > Tanacetum coccineum. The sequence goes on from BQNB010070981.1 coordinate 31,370, forward strand.
AGTGTACCAGAATTCAGCTAAGTATTCAACATATTGGGTTTGGGCACTGGTAAATGCTTTCCTAAGACAACACTTAGAGATGATGTGAAAACCATAAAAATCATTGTAGCTCTAGTTTGTTAAGAACTAATCTAGGATAATGATAACATAGGCAGAATATTCAAACATAGAATCAATATTATCATAACAAGGTTTTACCAAACATTCCAAGCCCCAATATTATTTGATCAGAACAATACGGTTACATCAATGAACTGTAACAGGGATCAAGGAAAACCTTGATTACCTTGAGGCTAAAACTAACCAAACCCTAGGCGTCCACTTAGAGGACTTGACGCCTAGAACACACACACACTTTTTTGGTGTTTACATCTTTGACACACTTAAAACTATATCTAGGGATCTCTTTATATAGTAGAGTCCATCTAGATTTACAAGGGAAAACATAATTGTATAAGGAAACTAAATCTTTTAATTCTTTAATAAACTTCATCTTTATCTTCAAGAATCATATCTTTTGGAATCTTTTATCTTTTGTAGAATAAACTCCACCAGCTTGTAGAATTCCATAATGCTAGATTCAGTCCTTATGTTTCATTCTTGTTTTGTCTTATCAACTCAAATATAATTCCCAACAATCTTCCCCTAGTTGATAATGACAAAACCAAATAAGCACGAACTTCCCCTGAAGTTAATATACGAATGAAAACTTCCCCTTAAGCTACCAAGGATCTACAAGTTGCAAATCAATTAGAACTTTAATCTAGGATAATGATAACATAGGCAAAATATTCGAACATAGAATCAATATTATCATAGCAAGGTTTTACCAAACATTCCAAGCCCCAATATTATTTGATCAGAACAATACGGTTACATCAATGAATTGTAACAAGGATCAAGGAAAACCTTGATTACCTTGAGGCTAAATCAACTAAACCTAGGCGTCCACTTAGAGGACTTGACGAACACACATGCACTTTTCTGATATTTAGGTTGCTTTTTCCTTTAACTTTCCGGACTATATCCCGGCATCCCCAAACTATTTCCCAGCTTCACCAGGAAATACTTCTTCTGAATCTTCAAATAATTCTTCTGGTTTAGTTCCAATAGCTTCACCAACTCTTTCACTTTTTCATAATGACCCCTATATGAAGGTTATGCAAGCATATGATGCCATTAGTCCACCATAAGTTACTATTCTACCCCCAATTGTCGTGCCTCCATCTCTAGTGTAATCACTACCACCAATGTTTGATTCCCGAGATTTCTTTCCTCCTGAAGAGATTCCACCACCTAAAGACACTAAGACTCTTGTTGAATCACCCATTCCAATATCTCCATCTTCATCAGTAGGATCTTCATCACCGGTTAGGTCAACTACACCACCACCAGATTACCCCTTTGATGAGTCTATCTTTGCAGAGTTAGATAACTCATTATGGATCATACTATAACACCTCGTGTTTTAGGTCATTGTAAACGGGCATTAAACAATTAAATGTTTACATTAAGAAAGTGTTAAATGATTATTATAAGGATAATTATCAACTTTGTTC
>BQNB010070982.1:10175-30365 GCA_026074375.1 Tanacetum coccineum
AAATATGTCCATGCCTAACTACTTTAAAATGGTATTTTATAACCACAAAACCTTTTCTTTTGTAAATGAGAGAATATATTTGTGCTGGTATTCCCCAATTTTGCTTCTTTCAATCTTGATCATTCTAATGAGGTCGACCTTTTCAAATTTTCTTAAGTATGCTAACTCGCTTTTCTCATTGAATTTGCGATCGAGGACTTGTTTGTTTTCAGACATGAGTGCTCGCTCATACTCCAACTCACCCAAGTATTACTTTAGTCGTTAGACTTTCAAGAAAGGTTCACCATTGGAACGGTGTGGCTTCGCTGTACTACATTGAGTTGACACACATTTAAAGACAAACTTATACTGCGTAAAAACTCACTTTTTAAAGACAGTTGAGTTGGTCAGTTAATAGTCTCGGCTCGGGGGACAATGAGAGAACAAATTATCCTTTTCATGAATATATACCTCTATAAATCTTACTAGAAAATGTTTTTAGGTCTAATGATGATATAATATATATCACGTGACATTCAAAATCGTTAGTGATAGATCATAACACAAGAAAACGAAGACAACTGCCATGACACATTGGCTGGCGCGTTGGCGCACCATACCAACGCTCCAGACTCTGTCATCGCGTGTTTGGATTTTCAAAGTCGACAATTTACCTAATGGACAATGTTTGATCTTTCAATACATGTTTGTGCATGATATTTAAGAATTAGAGAGCTTGTACAAAATGTCTAGTCTCGTTTTATAAAACACAACTCAAAATATTTTATAAAATCCAAATCAAAATATTTTCTAAAACAAGTTCAACACTTGTTAGTTAATGTTTTCATAAAATGAGCAAATGCAATTAAACGAATCAATATAACCTTCACTGTGATTATTTGATGCTAACTAAGTTGACTAAATTTTGAGCAAACAAGTTAAGTTTTTTTAATCTTTTAGTACCACCATTTTTCACTTACGGGCAATAGTGTGTTAAATAAGGGAAGTAACTAACTTAATTGGTTTGATTAATGCAACTAATTAAAGATAACTGTGGAACTATAAAGTTATATCATTTAGTAAACTAGTTTCATTTGAACTTGAAAACTTGAATTTCAAACCAAAATCTCATTCGCATAGCTTGGTTTCTTGGACAAGCCAAGGAAGCTCTTTTACCTTCAAATTTTTTTTAGCTAATGAGTTGGTCGTACCCACATTTCTTGAGGCTTTCAAATATCAAGTCTTATTCTGACATCGAACTCCAATGAAAAATAAATGAAAGATGGAAAAGATTTGCAGGTTAAGAAAAGACGAAGAAAAAAGTAGGGACGTAGACTAAAAAAGTACAAATAGATTCATAAACGACTTGTGTTTAAACATTTTTAGATCATTATTAGGAGCAAATTTAAATTGCAAGAGAAGAACATCACAAGAGCTTGATGATCCTCCCTTTGTGTGTTGTCATTTAGAGTTTTCTTTACTTGTATCGTTGGAAATTTAGTTTACTTGTAGGGCTCAGTTCATACTTGGTAATGGGGCTGGAGGTACGGAGAGTACACCCAGATGTCACTGAACACTCTGACTCTGATAGTGGTTAAAAGGAATCCATGTCGCTGATGAACTTCAGTGAGTTCACTCTTCATTGAGTAACTCTGGACTGAAGGATATTCATCAGTCTGATGGCTTCAACGTAAGCTGAAGGATACCATCAAGGAGTAATCCATCAGAGGAAGTATCCTCAGCGGGTTAACTCATCAGTAGGTTGTTTCAGTATTGAACTCTCAGCAGGTGTGCTTCTCAGAGGGCTAGCTGATGATTCAGGACACTGAATGAATAACACTCTGGATTGAATTCAATGACTTGTAACTGATTTGTCCGTTTCTTATGATAAGTTACAATCACATTTAATGACCACATTAATGGGTCGTGTAACCACTAATTTCTGAAGTCAAAGAGGCTAATTATGGATGAGATTATATCTCCTATAATCTTTCATAATTCTTTGACCAAGGACTTGAGTACTCTCCTATAAATAGGAGATCATAACTGCATGAAGAAGATATAGAAAACCTAAACACTTGGATGCGCTAGGGTTCTTGATTGGTGCCTTAAACAAGAACATACATTTGGTCTTATCCAAAGTAGATATTCGTGATACCCAAGCAATAGGGTCGAATAGTTTACTTTGGAATTTGATTACACGATTCCAAGTGATATCCGGTAACCATCTTTGGTACGTAGTTAGATTATTGATTATATTTACCCTGATCTGGGACACACAACCACCAACAATCAAAGTAAACTATCTTGTGATAATCAATGGCTGCTGCTATGAAACACATGGCTTTAAACTTTGCCAAACTTGACAAGTTTGAAGGGGTGGACTTCAGAAGATGGATGAAGAAGCTGAACTTTTTGCTTTCCAGCATGAGTGTAACAATCCGTATTTTCAGGTCATTTTACGACGTCATTTAATCCACTATTTATTTTTAGTCTTGTACGCGTTTGCTTTTAATTTTAATCGTTAAGTTATCAATATCCTACTTCATTAACTTAACCTTCTCTTTCTTATATATATATGCAGATATGCTTGCAAATAACTCGACACAAAACATCACTGCAAACTAGTATTCTTCTTCTCTTCATCAATGGAGGATACACAAAGCAGCATACGCAATGGGCTCTTGGCTGAGAGCTACGCCAAAAAAAATCTAAACAATATTGTCAAGAAAATCGAGGAGAACCTGTTAGACAATGAAAACCCCGTAGGTATAATTTTATTAATGACCATTATTTATAATGGTGAAAACCCTAATACCCTAAACCCACAAATCGGGCTTGGGCCTATTACATAAATAACTTTGACTAACAACTTTGACTAACATAAATTACTTTGACTAACACTAACATATATCCTCTAATACTCCCCCGCAGTCCGAGCGGCGAAATCGCGAAAGCTCGAACTGAAGAAGAAAATTAAGAAAGCAAAATAAAACAATAAACCAAAATAAAATGGGATAACCCAAAGTATCCCTTATTCTAATTTTTGTTTACGGATAACCAAAGTATCCGAAGGATAAACCAAAGTATCCCAAACAATCGTCTCGGGAATAAGAACCCTAGATTCGACACCAACAAAAGTCATCTCTACAATAAGAACCCTAGATTCGACACCAACAAAAGTCATCTCGGGAATAAGAACCTTAGATTCGACACCAACAAAAGTCGTCTCAGGAATTAATACCCTGGATTCGACATAAAAAAACAATTAAATAACTATAATGATAGAGTTGCAGAGTCAACACCAAAACCACCAATGACATAACACAAAATCTTCTCTTTAGCTTTCCCATTACTCCTTCCTTTAGCTTTCGTTTCAAACAAATCCTTCATGTCCATCATCTACTAACGACAATCAGTAGTAGTCCTATAGACCAATTAATGAATCAATACTGATATTTTGCTATTTTGTTGATGAGCCACTTGTGGATATGATTTTAAGGGCAAACAACAACAAGATAAAGAACAGTAAGGTAGATCTGTGGTTTTCATTGTGTCCATTTTTTTTATCTTTGGTTTTATTGACGAGAGGGAGGTGAGTGGTTTGACGGGATGATTTAATGGAGGCGGCTCAACTTAGCCACCTAGGTCTGAGGATCAGACCCTCTCTGATACCATGTAGAATGATAAAAAAACCCTTGAGGTATGATTTATTATTGACCACTATTTATAGTGGTAAAACCCTAATACCCTAAACCCACAAATGGGCTTGGGCCTATTTATTCACTAATAGAACCCTGATGTCCCTGATCCTCTTGCTTGTGTTTACAAGTGCAAAGAATGCAACAAAACTTTTGAAAAGCATCAAGCTTTAGGTGGACACAAAGCAAGCCACAAAAGACCTAGGTCGAGAGATGGAAGTTCAACGTCCCAGATGTTTTTACATGAATGCAAGGTTTGTGGTGAAAAGTTTGAGACCGGGCAGGCGTTGGGTGGACACATGCGAAAGCACAAACGAATGAAACACGAAGGGGGTGAGGTAAAGACGGCGGATAGCAACAATGTTGGTCATGTGTTGCAGCAGCCAAAGGTTGAAGCTTTGCAGGAGTAAAAGGCAAAAAGTGATCCGTCCGAAGGTGTGATGAGTAAAGATTACAACTTTAGAGAAGAAACATCAACTAGTGATTCAGGACGACAAGAATTTCAGTTTTGTGATTTGCGCGTACGAGCGGATGAAGATGAAGGTGCTCCACACACTACGAATCAAATACATACTTATTATGAGTTTCTTAAGCCTGCTGATGCGTAATTTTGCTGATGCATAATTCTGCTTTATGCTTTAGTTATTTATTTACTGGAATTAGGCTTTTGGTATTATATTAAACTAGAACTTGATGTTGTGTCATCTTTCTATATGATTAGTTTATTAATTTATTTATGGAAACTAGAGTTTTGGTACTATAATTGCTTGTGGTATTAACCCAAACACGACTGGTTAAGTAGTCGGGTCATCCCTGTTAACCTAACACGTTTGCGGATAACATGAACACGAGTCATTTGACTTGTTTATCTAAATTGTTGGCAGGTTTACGGGTAACATGCTACCGGTTGGCAGTCCGTTTAACCGGTTATAAATTTTGATTATTTTAAAGCTCAAAAGAGTATGTGGCTCAACCCATTTAACTCATTCCAAAACCAAGCACAACCAGTTTAATAAATGAGTTAAATGGGTTAATCTGTTTAGACTCAACTCGAATATATTTATTTTTGTGTCAATCTTGTATTGTGTTTCATGTCGTGTCAAGAAAAAAACTATTATTTAAAATATTCTAAAATAAAAACAACTATAATTTTGAGACGAGAAAATGTTTATGTTTTTTAAAGAAAAGGAAAATATTAAGAAAATCGATTTGCACATACTTGATTATAGTTGACACACTACAACTTATTCATTAGGTACTCGTACCATAATTTTATATTATGTTTTATTTACTTATACATTAATATGAAAAACAAAATAGGGATGAGCAAAAGAACCAAGAACCGGACCCGGAACCAAGAACCGGACCGAAACCAAGAAGAACCGAACTGGAACCAGAACTGTAGGTTCCGGTTCCGGTTCCGGTTCTTGAATTTGACATTTTTTGGTTCTTAGGTCGGTTCAGTTCGGTTCCACCGGTTCTCGTTTTCGAAACCAAATACCCAATATTCTAAAAACATGTCATTTTTCCCATACTTAAGTTATACGTATTATAAAAACCTCTATAAACTCGCTTTCAAAATGCCCCCCCGATAGTGGAAGCTTTGACTGCACCCAATGGATTGGGTGAATAAAGTCGAGAACACGAATTAATTGGGATGATGTTGAAGATCTAATTAAAGACTATGAGATTGTGAATAGAAATATGGAAGAGAGATTAGAGAAACTAACCTGAACAGATAAAAGAAACAAACGGTGGAAATATAAACGGTTCTAAGTTATTTTGTTAGTCAAAATTTGAAGTTTAATTGAACTTATGCTCTGGTTTGATAAATGTTAATTAGCTTTAACGTAAATGGTTGGAAATGCTTAAAAATTTTTTCTTGTGCTTCTAATTGGCATTAGTTTCATTAGTGCAATCTCTCGATAATGATTAAATTTATAGTGTAACCGTGGGAAGACACTATCATTGAAAGCAATATATAAATTGAACAAGATAAGCATATAACTCTGTATTAGACACTAGTAGATAATAACATATAAGGAGATAAAAATATATGAACTAGAAGCGTACAGTTATGCTTGTTATACATAAACTGACGAACATTAGTAATATTCCCTAAAGGATAACAATGCAAATAATGTTAATAATATTGTTTGAAGGATAACAATGCAAAGAACGTTAGTAATATGAGTTTTTTTTTCCAGAAAATTGGTTTCTTTGCGGGTAGACCCAAAGAACCGGAACCAAAAAATATTTTTGGTTCGGATCTCGGTTCCTACTTTTCTGAAAATTTCGGTTCTCGGATCCATCGGTTCCGGTTTCAGTTCTACCGGTTCCAGACCCATGCTCATCCCTAAAATAAAATGTGCAAATCATTTTTTAACTAAAAGGATGCTATCTTGTGTACTACTATAAGATTTTACTACTTGATAAGTGGACTGCATGACTAGTTTCAAAGATCTTGAAAAATACAGTGAGATAGAAAATAAATGTAAAATAATGTATACGAGTTGATTTGATAGTTTTCTTTTACGACTTAAGTTTAGGTTGAAGAAACATGAAATCAACTATTTTCAACTCAAGCAATAATCTCCTCTTACACGAGTAAAACTATATAATATTATATTACTATAAAAAATGATGCACTTTCCTTATATATCTAAGGTGAAAATATACTTGTTTCAATATCACAGTTCATTTATTATATAGATTCAAACACTTTAATTTGTTAATCATGTTAGTATTTAAACCAAAAGAGTTGGTTTATCATCATAATACTACAACTTTTACTCCAATTTTGAATGAATGATGCCATATTATTCTAGTATTACATGTCATCGAGATCATAAACTACACGGCACTCTAATTTAAACATGTCATAAACGGGTTGTATGTATGAAGTTCGAGATACGGTCGTGTTTTCTGACATGACTAATAAGCAAGTCGCATTTCAGTTGAGGCTATACTAATGCGCCGACCCGTGAATCAAAATTGGTCGACCAAAAACCCGACTTTGTTGCCACCCGTATATATAATGGATCAAGACTCAAAAGTTATGTAGCCAGATGTCGAAACATTAGTTTACACTAGGCGAGTACCCGCGCATAGAGGCGGAAAATCCTAGCAGCCGATAATTAACTATATGCAAAATTTGTGGTAAGTTTTTCGTGTAACGTTCACAATAGGATTGTTTGGGTCAAAATAAAAAACGATACGCAATATTGTGATTATTAGCGATATGCAATAGCGGCCGATTAAAAAAAGAGTTATGCTTTGGGTAAAAATAAAAAAAGTCTAAACATATAATATTAGTAAGTCGATTCACGTTATTATTTTTATTTGTGCCATGTTTATTAGTGTTTCTCATATTAAAATATAATGCCTTTCTTACAAAGGAAAAACTTATGACAATCTAATAATTAAATGCTAATTTATATGCAAGTGATTCCAACAATTATGAATATCATGTGAGCAAACAAGTGTTCATGTGTTATGTGATTGTAAACTTCAACTAATATCTAAATAGTTAGGTACTAAAAGATTAAAAGCCAGCCCAAAATAGTGTTTCCACACAATAGTAAAAGTAATGTGCATGGATTTCGTTTTTGCAAAGTGAGCATGCAGAACGTTACTTTCATTTTCAAATCCGACTACAGCATCCGAAAAAGAAATGTAACTTGACTTCAAGACTGAACATATTTAATACCTTAATACTATCAGAAAGCCACATTCCAACATCTTTAAGTATTTTGTTCCCAGAAGCATCTTGTGTAGTTGTTGAATTGCTTTGTGCAACAAGCTCTTGACCAGCTCCTTCAGCTACAACAATAACCATGTGTCCGTTTTCATTGACTCGTTTCTTTACATATTCGATGCGGTCGTCGTAAGACTTCTACACGAAGTTTAACAACTCTCTAGGCAGAGTACCTAACCGTTGTAGTAGTAGTATAGGCAAAACTCGGAGGTTGTTATCGTTCCCTAAGGAAATAGGTTGGGAAGGCTTGAACACGGTTTAACAGAATTCTAAGGGTTGAGGGAAAAAAAAATTTGTGTTTTTATATTTTATAAAAGCAGGTAAAATCATATATTTGAGAGGTGGTTGATTTTAGCTATTAAACTAAATATTAACTAAACTACTGGTGATAACAATATAATAAAAGACTATGTTTATTTAATCATGTATTACTTCCTAAATTGCTTCTCCTAGTGTTGTTGCTTTGTCACACTTGTGATGATCTATGTATTGTTTCCAAAGTCATGAACGGTAGTACACGAACCCGCCGTCTATGTAATATTCTGTTAAGGCAACGCACAAGTAAGGTAGTATGAAGACTATTACAAGGTCCTTAAGAGTATATTAAATGCATTTGAATTATATTAAGAGTGGATTCAACCATATTATGGGTAAGGTAGTATGAAGACTGTTACCGATGGTATCCTTTCTACCACATCTGTTTTTCTAGCATATAACAGTGATTCAGACAAAAAAATGATTTCTTAAGACCTAAATGCATATCCATCACAAGACGCTAAAAACACACTAAGATATACATTCTAGGTCTTTTCAATATAATCATAAATAAAACACAATAAAAGGTTTAGCTAAGCATGTTATAAGTAAATCATGAACAATAATGAATCAAACAACACATAAACATGTTGAATGATTAAGATAATATTACTTGATTAAAACATGAATTTAAGGAAGTACAATAGGGTTTTGAGGCCCTAAAATCGTCCTAACAGCTGCTAAATAATCGAGGGTTCGTACCTTTTCTTTTTAACTCAAACTTACACACTTAAAACCCTAAATCGGATTTGTATTTTATAGGATATTTGTTGCGACGGCATCACTGTTTTAATTGTGACGCCGTCTGTGAATAGAAAAAAATATTTAGATAAATGGGCTGGTGTCGTACAATATAAAACGCGTCTTGAGATCTTGTGAAAGCCATTTGGAAATCGTTATGTCGGCGTCACGTTTGTAATATGGTGACGCCGTCTCCTAGCTTTGAGGAGAAATTCTTGAGCAATGTTGGCTGAAGGTTAGTAGTCTTGGTCTGTTTTTCTTAAATGAGCCCAAGTCACGGTATTTCTTCTAAGTGCTTCCAAATGCAAAAGACATACCTAAAAAGGAACGATTAAGTACTTATTTTGGGCATAAATGCACGATTTAGGGGGTTAAACGACCCAAAAAAGTGTATAAAATGACACCTCATCAAATATCCCTACATTTGGGATTTGCTAGTCCTCAACCAAATGGGATTTTCTATCTAGACAATAACAATATGAGGGGTCATTTTACCAACTCATTAAAAGTATTTTACAACACAACATTCTAGACCTCGTAATTAACAGCACGAAAAGTATATACTAGCACCTCACATAAGAGTTTGGGATTCTCTCTTTCACTCAGGTGTATAATAAATTATAACATAAGGGGGAAATGGAAAATCAACACTCACTACTTGTCATAGCACATAAATTAACATAGGCTTGGTAAATGATCAAACTTCCACCGCTAGGCGTAAGCATTATTCATTACTATCTAAGATGTCTTTTTAAAGGGTTGTGGGGTGTAGGTGTAAGATAACATATAATAAAAACGGAAACAAATGGGATACATTTGGGTGGCTTTGGGTGAATTTGGAGTGGAAGGGTTAGCTAATTATTTACATGAATACACGCTGGTTTGGTTGCTAAGCCAAGACTCGAACGAAGATATACAAACTCTACACAACTTTACATCAATCTCTTTCTTTTTCTTTTCTATTTTTTTGAATGATTAACATAATACATCATAACATGGGGTTTATAACATGTACCCATACACTTGAGCTTTTACATGCTCGATATTTACAATCTAACTAATGACTCGATTTGAGGTGAATCAAAATAACATGGAGATTATCTAACAAATATATGGGGGTATTGACTTAATTTTTCTTCCCCATTTTTAAGCGAAATAAATACTACCATGAATCCCAATCGTCCCAAAACAGTATTTACAAGGATAGGGACTTAGCAACCGTGTACTCAAATAATTAACTTGGGTTAAACACAATAACGTACTAAAAGCGAGTACATACAAGGTAGGCTAAGACGATTTGGGCATAACGATTGGTTTAAGAGTTATCAATGCTCTTCTTCATTAATAGTCTGGCTTAACCAGAAAATTATGAGAACCGTGAAAAAAGAATAGGCTCGGAGGGTTGTACTAGGGGTATCCTGCACTAAAAATGAGTGCATGGCAAGGGTGTGGGATAGTTATATTGTAACACCCCCAAAATCAGGTAGCAGCGGAATGGTAACCATGGGGTGCTACGTCAAAGTACAACAATCAAGATATATGAAACGACCTTAAATGGACGTTTTAAGATAAGATTTCATTCGATGTCATAGCAAAATATCAGAGTTCATACATTAGGTCCCATAAGTTTTAAAAGTCATAAACATTCTTAATTAAACAAAAGCTTCATAATACCAAAAGATGACTTAAGTTTTTAAAGATAATAAAAGTTGCATAAACTTTAGATAAAACACAGAATCCGTCTTCATTGATATCCGCCACGGCTCCTGTCCAATCTTCATACCCTAGGACCTGAAATTACATGCTAAAAGTCAACACAAAGGTTGAGTGAAATCATAGGTTTATCAGTAAAAAGGGTGGACCACAAGATCGAAGTAATAGTAGACTCTGAAACACATTCAGAAGTCCAAAACATTTATTATTGCACTAAGCTCATGACACCGAAGCCTTAACTAGATTTGTGCCCCAATCAGAAAATAGGATGCTTGCCAACACCCTAACACCTCTCAATGTTAAATGCACCCGATCAAACTAGTGACCCAAGTAAGGGTAGGGATTGTCAGTCCCGATAGATCTATCCATAACACCAGCGCTCATTATAATAGCAAATTAACGGTTCATGATAAATAGGGACTTCACGGCAATAAGGTAACTTAGGCATTAATAATCAGGCAGTAATCTGGATAGCATACACTTTGAAAAACACTTATGTCCAATAGTAAAACAAGCAATGTAATTCACCCCGTAGATTTTGTAAATTGTAGAAAAAAGGGGGCTATGGAAATCTCACATGAGTAAATGGAATCAACAGTATTCAAAATAGAAAATGCGTCACGAAGGGAATCCGAAGGCAACCGTCTGATCCAATCTAGGTCGTATAAGTACTAAAACACTTTGAGTATCTATAGAGTCGTATAGCTCATCTACTTTCGTCAGGCTATATAATTAAGAGGTGTGTAGTGAACGTATGAGGAAACTATGGACACTTTAAATAGTAAATCAACAATCGTCGATACGCCACCCGAGAGGCTCCATATGAAAACTCCTAGTATATAGTTACCTTTGAATTAATACCACATATAGGTCTATATAGCTCAATCACCATCTAATTGTTTTGGTAAAATTATGTTTAATAAGTAAAAACGTTTTTAATTGCCTCTTTAGTAAAAACGACATAACTTTCGCGTTTTAAGCCTGATTTTAACGTTTCTTATGCCCACGCTTTCGTATTAAGACGAGTTATCATAAATTTACATTTTTGAACTTTGGACCTTCTGGTGAACAGTAACTTTTACTGTTCACACCAGACCCTAATTTATTTAAAATCGTATTTGTTGTCGTAAAACCCGTAAATGTCGTATTTTATTCGTTATAGTTTCGTTTTAACGATTCTTTCGAGTACGATCTCGTAATTAAAAGTTATATCATATTTTTGATGTTTTAAAAATATCTGTAGGATCGATATACCTTAGTATAATAAACCTTTAGCCTGTAAAGGATGTTACTTCCTTGAATAAATCCAAGTCGATAACAATGAAACACTGATGTAATACAATTAACTATGCGGAAACTAGTTAACAGTATCAAGAAGAACACACAATGATTTAACAAACGTAATTTGTTATTCATCACACGTTGATTCTGCCTAAGTGCAGATCCCAAATACAATACCTTATCTCTAATACTTCTAACTATGCTTTTGTTGTTTTTTCTGTGTGACTTCTTGTGTGTCGTTCTAATGCCTTTCTAGAGAGATCCTTTATAAAAATAAGGATAAAAACTCTAGTAGGTGTAACAGTCCTGTTGACACAAATACTAATTACACTAACATCTGATGTAACTATTACATGATAACTACTAATGTAACCGTTTAATCCTTTAGAGTTCCTATATTAAAGGCAGTACGTTGACTTTTCCATACTAAGAAGGCAGTACTTTGATCTTCAACTTAGCAGTACTTTGACCTTCTACTTAGCAGTACGTTGACCTTCTGACTTGTATTTCCCAAAAACAAACCTCACCTAACTTGAATTCTACGTGTTGACTACAAGTTCTTGATGGATGGACATCTATATTCAGGCACCAATAAGTCTTCAATCTTTGTATACTCCTCTAGCAGTATCTTGTATACCAATCTGTTGAGTATCTTGAAATGAACCTCTCGTCTTGAACATAACATTCCTTCAAAAATTCTTTTGTTTTGCATCAAACAGATTGTTTCTTCAATCAGCAGCAGGTTCTTATCAGCACATAAATGGTTTTTTTTATAAGCTTTACCAAGTAAGCCATTCACTCTTGGACTAGTCAGTTCTTTGGTACCTAGAAAAGGTAAATATCCTGGTGAACTGAAAACCTCTTCAACACTCACGAAATGAATCATAGTGTGTTGGAATATATATGAACTTTTGGTAAGTCATTTAACAAACCATGAACGGATTTGATAAGTCTTTCTGTAGCCGTTTGCTCAGGACTAGCAACTCTCAGTAACAAACGCTTGAGTGAGTTGAGACCATTAGTTTTAGCAACTATTAAAGCTATCATCGGATTAGAGTTGCTCTTTACAAAAAGCCGTTTGCTTTGGAGGTAGGCCAATACTCAGTTTGCAATACCATGTGTATTGCGCACATACACTTTTTAGTAAATGGCACCCATCAACAGATTTGAGCTGTCTTTTCAAAACTGTTTGATTTGGATAGTCAATTTTATATTTAGTAGATTGGTGAATTGATTACCATTTGCTGTGTGGTGGTTAACCAACACTCAATCCCTTAAGACAGTTTTATCTTCAAACATTTTTGCCTTAACCTTGTTGCACACTCAAACTTCAGTTATTTCAGAAAATACTTTTTAACTAGCAGTACTTTCAACAAAGTACTGTTTGTTTTAAACTAGCAGTATTTTGAATAAGGTACTGCTTGTTCACAGTTAAATCTTTTTATCAAAACAAGATATGTTATTTACAAAGAAAATTTTGATAAATCATACCAGTTGTTTAAGAATCATCACCATCTTTAGTTGTCCATAGAATAAACAAATGTATCAATGTGATAGCTATGTCACTCTCATCTTCAACTTCCATACCATGATCTAGCATCCTGATCATTAGCTCTCTTGATAGAGGATATCTTCTTTCTGTCAACATATGAATCATTGTTCCATCCTCTAACTCTAATGTATGCACTCCCGAAGATTCATTAAGTCTCCATCTTACAATTTCCCAATCTTCTTGATTCTTCCAGAAGTCATCATTACTTGTTGCAGACGTCTCCCAAATAGTTGTAAGATCACCCAAAAGTATCAATCCTAACCCGGTTGGTGGAATATGCTTATAATAGTCTTGTACAACCAGATATAGATGATGTAGATCCTGTCTATCCAAAATGTGCAGTATCTCCCACAGAGTGTCGAACGCTCTGAAATGACTATTTGCTCTATAAATCATGAGATACTCTCCATCGGGTGAGTCAATGACCTTGAATTCTGTAATCATAGAGATTGCTTCCAGTGACTCTCTATCTTGTGCACTCTTCTCAAAGTCTACAATCCTAAGATAGTTTCTGAGCTCATCAATTGTCTCTGTCCTCAATTTAAGCTTCTTTGATGGCTGTTCTTCTGTAACTGTAGCTTTTCTCTTCCTTAAGAGTCTCTTTGCATCTCTTTCTTGTAACATCTGCTTTTCTTTTTCTGAACCCATTGGAATAAAATCTTTGAAGGAATCTTTGATGGATTCTTGAACTTTATCATACAGTTCCTTCATTTGTGGATACTTTAGTTTTTTCAAATTCTTGTATCCTTGACCTTTTAAGAAATTCATCATTTGAGTCCGTTCTTGTGCAAGAGATGTAGGTTTCTTCGAGATAATCTTTGGTTTTGGTTTCTTCAAATCTTCCAACCTTTTTCGCTCTTCTTCTGCATTCCATTCTTCTTGAGCCTTTCTAGCAATTTCCTCATCATGTGCAGTCTCCAAAGCTCTGATTTGTTGAAGAGTTAATTTCTTCTTTTTGGGCTCTTCAACCAATATCCCTTTACCTTTTTCTTTTGGGTCAGTAGCTTGAGTTGGCTGTTGAGGTTGAGATTGCATGGGACCAGGAATGCTTAAGCCTCTTGTTCTATTGAGATTAGCAAGAAATTCATCATCTTTGAATTGTTCTTCAGGCTCTTCTTCTTGAGTTGGACGAATTGGACTTGAAGGACCTGCTTCATCATCAAAATTTAAAGTCCTTGGAGTAACAGTACTTTGTCTAGCAGTACTTTGAATCCTCTCCAAATCCAATTCTTCAGTATCTCCACTTTTTACATTAGAAGCATCTTTTTCTTCTTCAATAAGCACCTCTTCTGTTTCATCACTTCTGTCTTTCTCAAGTAGGAGACTAACAAACAATTCTGTTAGCCTCAAATTTATAAACAAAAGCTGTATGGTCATCTTGATCTTGATCATTATTCTCTTCAGACAAATTTACCTTGCAACATTATTCCTCCCAGTTTGATAAGACACCTTTTCCTTTGCTTCTTCCTTTGCTTCTTTCTTTGCTTCTTTCTTCTTTTCTTAAGATACTGACTTTCTACCCAAAAGCATGATGTTTGACCACTGGCTGTACTAATTTTGACAGTTTCTTGAGTTTGGTCTCTAGCTTGTGAATCTGTTTGGCTTGAGAAAGAGTTTGCTTCTTGAGCCTCCTAACCTCCCTGTTTAAAGCATAGAGAGCAAAGTCCTCATCTCTCAGATGTTTGAGACGCATCTGTGGGTGAATAATATTGGGAGATTTTGGCTATCTGCAGACCCGACGTTTCAGCAGTACTTGGAAGTCAGCTGTACCTTGTAATTCCAGCAAGACTAGAGATTACTATCTTGCGAACACTTTGAGCAGGGGTACCTTGAGTATCCTTAGAGAATTGCAGCCCTAGAATGAGGATAGTACTATTGCTTCCTCTTGCTGGCAAATGCTATTCTGCCCTCTAAAATAGGTGGAGTCAAAGGTGTAATCCGACTTGAGAACTTAGGACTATTCTTTCTCTAATAGTAAAGCTTAGAGGGAGAGTAATGGATGTTATAAAATTCTGAGGTCTGGATACTCCCTCTAATTGCTTTTAAAAAATAGTTGAATGAATCTAGGATACATGAGAAAAGGTGTACCTATGGCCAATATGTTAGTATCCCATTCTATAATTATAAGAAAAGTTGAACTTTGGTGGTCGCTAATCCTTAGAGCTTGCTATGTTAGTCCTAAATCTGTTCCCAGGATGTGCTCTTAGGACTAAGACAGTGACGTAAGACATGAACTAACTACTTCCACTAGGGACTCAATAGAGGTTTGAAAAAGTAAGTTTGTGCCAGGATTACCCTCATCGCCTATGTCTTTCTAGCGAGTCCCAAAGAACTTGCATGAAAGCAGTCATACATCAGCATCATCGCATAGTAGAATCAGGCCTTATGGTTTCCTCGGAAATTCAAAATCCTTTTTCTCAGCCACCCATTGCGCGAATATGAGGCCTCATGAACTTACTCGAGAGAAGCTGTATCCCACAATTGTTGAAAGCCATGGACCAAGAGATCCGGGATCAAACTAACAAAGAGTAGCTTAATTGAGCATCAAGTGAGATAATCAATGATTTGATAAAAAATCAGCATTATGCGCAGTCTTCTCCATACAAGCAATCATATTATGCTTGTTACAAAGTCGGAATATTGGCCATTGATATGAAGTGTGTGCGTCGGAGGTTGGATTTACAAAAATTTGTGAATAAAAAGAAAATGAGTGCGGAGAAAAAATGCCATGTCAGTTACGCATTTTAGGTTGCATGGGTAACAAGAAAGTTACCGTTGTAAAATTTTTTATCTCAAAAACGTATGTTTGACCGTTGACCGAACGTTAGAACAGTACTTAGTTGTCTAAGCAGTACTTTCTAAGACGAGCAGTACTTTGAGTTGGCTAAGCAGTACTTTCAACCTAAAAAGCTTTCCAACTCAAATTTGTCAATCACAACCCTGCAATTTTTCAAAATATCTCTTCAAATCATTAAAACTTTGAACAATCATTCATATCCTCCCCGTAAGCGTAACAATAGTGCTTCCAAAGATTCTTTCTAACCAGAACAGTACGTCACTTGAATACCAGTACTTTACATGTAGTCCTCCCCTCAAACGTAGCTATGGGTTCATCATACCAATAGTTACCACCAAAAAGTTAAATCTTGCCAAGTCAAAGCCTTTGGTGAGTAAATCTGCTACATTGTCATCAGTATGTACCTTGACCACATTAATGAGCCTCTGCTCATAACAATCTCGAATAAAGTGATGTCGAATCTGAATATGCTTAGTCTTTGAGTGAAGAACAGGATTCTTCACAATGCATATGGTACTTTCATTGTCGATATGGATTTCAGTGTTCATGAAGTTAAATCCATAATCGAGCAGTTGATTTTGCATCCAAAGTACCTGAGCACAACAACTTGCAGCTGCTACATATTCTGCCTCTGTAGATGATATAGCCACAATTGTTTGTTTCTTGCATTGCCAAGAGACCAGTCTTCTTCCAAGATATTGACATCCTCCTGAAGTTGATCGTCTATCATGATTGTCCCCAGCATAGTCACTGTCTGAAAAAGCTTCTAAATGAAAAGGAGAATCCTTAGGATACCATAAACCTAATTTTGGTTGATGTTTGAGGTACCTAAAAATCCTTTTTACAGCATGTATGTGAGAAACCTTTGGAGTGACTTGAAACCTTGCACACAGACAAACAGCAAACATTATGTCTGGTCTTGAAGCAGTTAAATACATGAGACATCCAATCATAGACCTATAAAGATGGACATCAACTTCTTCACCCTCTTCATCTTTTCCTAAAGATTTATGAGCTTCAATTGGGGTAGATGCTGGCTTAATGGTTCTAAAGTCAAATTTGTTGAGAATGTCTTGCACATATTTGTCTTGACTTAGAAAAATACCAGCAGTAGTTTGCTTGACTTGAAGCCCCAAAAAGAAAGTGAGTTCACCCATGGAACTCATTTTGAATTCCTTTTGCATAAGATCTTCATCTCTTTTCCTCTTCGAAAGCAATCCTTTGATCATCATTATGAGCTTTGGCAAGAGATTCTTGATGCATCAAACTTACAAGATGATATTCTCAAGTGAGTCAGTAATAGAGCTTTGGATCACAGGAGTGACTTAGTCAGATACTTCCTTTGGTAGGATATGACGAAGTTGACTCTTGAATTCATCTTTTATGATATCTTTCACAAACTTCTTAACAAGATCTATGTATCTCTTCCTCTCATCTTTAGCCTTCTTCTTAGATTCTGGATTGTATGACCTGAAAACCTTCTAAATAGATCTTTAAGTCTTCTGCTAAGTTGAGCATCCACCATTGCAGGAATTTGTGACTTTATTGTTTCGAGCCGTTGTGTAGAACAGTCCGCTTGTTTGAGTTGTAAGAGTTCCTTTTCCAAGACAAAAACTCTTTGGTCGAATCCGAACAGGGATGAAAAATCTGGAAGAGCAGGAACTGAGGTTATAGTTGTTGCAGTTGTTAGGGCAGGAGTTGGTGTTGGTGTTGATTATTGTTGAAGAGGAGTGATTGGTGGAATTGTTAGAGGAATGGTTGATCTAGCTGCAGTCGAAGTTTCCGGGATTACCGTGACAGGTATGTTGAGAATAGGTGGAGTCTGAGTACTTGGTTCTTTATGACGAACCTTGACATTCATCATAGAAATGACTTTAGTGTCAGTTGGCGGAATGTTATCCAAGTTTAAAAATTGACTTGCAAAGTCGGATGAAACAAACGAACTTTGCAATGCAACTTCAGTCTTTTGTGTGTCATGAACAGTTGTAAGTATTACATGTTCATCATCCTTGACTTGTTCATATGTGGTCTATTGAGTGCCTTCATCACGACCGGCATCAGTCATCTCTTCATATCTTTTCCCTTCTTTTTCATGCTCTGTAGCTTGCAACCTTACATTCACATCCTTGTACAATTCCTCATACTCTTCATCATCATCAGTGAATTCAACACTATCAGGAGTACGTACATACTCTTACTCATATTCTTATTCTTCATCATTGTTCTGATTGAGATTAGGATTCTCATCTTTATCAGAATCGGTCTTTTCACTATCACTTGCTTCATTGTCACCATCAGCATCACTGTCAACATCATCATCATCCTTGGTTACTTCATCACTGTCATCATCATTTCTTTCATCATCACCACTATCTCCCTAAGATTCATTTTCACTCTCACATAGATATTTAGGTACATCGAGAACTCTGAATGCTTATTCTGAACTGCATTAATGCTTGGACCATGAACAATAAACTGCTGGTCGTCTAAATCTTCAACATCATCATAATTGATACATTTCCCTCCGAATCACAAAGTTTTTTTCTTTCATTACAGGTATGTAATATCATTGAAGGAGTTAGAAAGTTCAAGATCAAAACACCAATCAGGACCTTTTCCTTTTTTGATTCTCCCGATTTCTCAAGAAAATTTACATGAAGACATCCTTGAACCTTTCTTGTGACCTTAGTTATAGACTCTAACACCTATGCTGTTAGTGAAGTATCCCAACTGATAGCCTTCCTTCTGAAATGCCATCAAACTTACCCAAATGATCTAGGTAGTAAGTATAGCCTAGGACATCCAAAAGGTCTCATGCAACTGATGTTAAGAGATCTTCCCATTAAAATTCCATAGGAGTACTTCATCTTAGAGGTTTAGTTCACCAAACACCTATTAGCACATAACAAGCAGTATTGACTGCTTCAGCCCAAAATTGAATAGGTAAAAGAGAGTCTGCTAACATAGTTCTAGCAGCTTCAATGAGAGTCCTATTCTTTCTTTCTGCGACACCATTTTGCTGTGGAGTCCTTGCAATGCTATATTCTCTCTTGATTCCTTTCTTGGCACAAAACTCATTCATTAAATGATTCTTGAACTCTGTTCCATGGTCACACCTGATGGTCTTCACTTTATGTCTTAGCTTGTTTTCTAACCCCACAATCAAATCATGAAGCATATCATATGTCTCATCCTTGTAAGCCAAGAAAAACACCCAACTGAATTTACTACAGTCATCAGTAACCACCAAGCAGTACTTTTTCCTATTTACACTCTCTACTGAAACAGGTCCAAATAAATCCATATGGAGCAATTCTAAAGGTTCTCTGACTGTTCTTTCTTCAATCTTCTTGCAAGAAGCCCTGTGCTGTTTACCCTTTCTACATGCCAGACATGAATGATCAAGCTTGAATGTCTTGGAAGGTAAACCTCTACCAGATTGCCTTTAACCAACTTGTAATATTACTTGAAGGTTTTTTTTTTTGAAAAACCCAAAATGCACATAACTTTTGTGCCATAATGACAAGCTTCATCATTTGTTGCCTTTGGTGCACCAAACAAGGTACTCCCCCAGAAGGACTGAATATTTTTTTAGATCCAGACTGTATACATCATTCTTTCTAGGAGCTCTAAGTATCACAAGATCTTCATCAACAAAACTTAAATTTGGAATAAGATACGACACTCCTTATCAGTGAAGAGAACATTATGCTTCTTATCACAGATTTGAGAAACAGATAAGAGATTGAACTTAAGCTCCTCCACATAGCTAACTTTCTCAAAGTCTAAGCATGATGTCTTGATGGTTCCTTTTCCTGAGATTCTTCCTCCTTTAGAATCATTTCCAAAAGCCACATAACCACCCTTGAATTCTTTAAAATCAGACAGCTTGTCCTTGTCTCCTGTCATACTTCCAGAGCATCCACTGTCAATAATAGCATAATCTTTGAGATCTTCTTCTGGATTGCCCTGTACAAACAAGTTAAAGAATTAGACTCTTTTAGGGACCCAAGTCATAACTGACTTGGATACCCCTAATGGAGTTACATACTCAAATTGCTTGAGTGTGTAAGATCCATTATCCCTATTTACAGAATCTAGATAGTCCCCTTTTTGTCTCCATGTTTGTGTTGAATTTATCATGGCATTCCCTTTGACATTTACATTTTGTGGAAGTACTGCTTGTGATCCAACAGTACTTGCTTTCTTAACCCAAATAGATTTCATGATTTTCTTGGGTCTGTGAGGTCTGTGAGGAGTCCTTGTGGTAGAAGTGTAACACCCCAAAAAATATGACAACGCAGCGGAATACCACTTGGGGTGCTACTTCATAATACACAGCGCTAGATACAAG
>BQNB010070983.1:0-28881 GCA_026074375.1 Tanacetum coccineum
TCGGCCACGTGATTGATAGTCAAGGCATTTATGTGGATCCCGCCAAGATCGAATCCATAAAAGATTGGGCATCTCCTAAGTCACCAACAGAAGCGTGGACGTAAGAAACATACAAATCGGGCTTAAAACAAGAAAGTTGCGTTGTTTTTACTAACGTGATATTTATAAACGTTTTTACTTTATAAATAAGATTTCACAAATGCAATTAGATGGTGATGTAGCTATATAGAATTATATATGGTATTATTTAATCAAAATGCTTAGTGCTTATACGACTTGTAATTAATTAGGTTGTATTCGGGTGTATACATGACACATTTTCTATGATACTTTGATATTCATTCACACAAGGTGAGTTTATAGCCCCCCGTTTTACATTTATAATGATTTACAAGTTTTGGGGTGAGAAACATATGCATGGTTTACAAATGGACGCAAGTGGACATTTCACATTACGATTACGTGTTTGCCTAAGTAGCGATAACCCTCTGAGCCGATTATCATGAACTGTCAATTACTTGTTGTGAGCGTGAATATTATAAATAGATCTATTTAGGATTGACATCCCTGTTCGGGTGAGTCATGCTCACTGTGCTGGTATGCCGCATAATGAACGTATACCATGTCGGACATAGGATGTTGCGGGTTAGAACATCATCACGGGCAATGTTGGCAATTTATATTGCAATTCATACATGTCGAGCTTTAGTGTCATGAGCTTAGGAAAACGTAATCACATTTTATGATGTTTGCATTTGTTGCATTATCATGGGGAAATCTTGCGGTCCTACTTTATACATTTTACTAACCTATGAATTCACCAACATTATTGTTGACATTTTAAGCAAAGTTTTCTCAGGAGATCAATGAGGTACAAGACAAGAGATACATTGGTGGTCGCTATTTTGGAAGTCGTTTGCATAAAAGAT
This sequence comes from Tanacetum coccineum, assembly GCA_026074375.1. NCBI lineage: Eukaryota > Viridiplantae > Streptophyta > Magnoliopsida > Asterales > Asteraceae > Tanacetum > Tanacetum coccineum. The sequence goes on from BQNB010070983.1 coordinate 930, forward strand.
TTGGTTGCATTACATTTTGGGGAAACATTTGTTATGGACTAGAATCTTTGTATTTTGAACATCGAACAAGTAAAGCTTTGGGCTTATGTAACAAACAATTTGTTAAATCCAATGTATCAGTTTTAAATGAATTTTAAATGTTCGTTCTTCTATATATCTTGTGCTATTGATCTATGAAGTACCACCCTCAAACCCATATTCCGCTGCGACCTAATTTGGGGGTGTTACAACGAAACTTTTTGCAACCGTTTTGCAGAGAAAGACAATTCGATGGAACTACATACTCTTTTTGCAATGAAGACCTTTTTCCTACAATTTTGCAACGAATATCTTTTACATCAACATATAATTTGCAACGGTTATATTTTGCTACGGTTTTTCTAATGGTAACTTTTGCAACAAGCGAAAATTTCGTCAATGTAGATGCAAATCCTTTGCAAAAACATTCACGATGTGTTAAAAAAAAGCATTATTAACCGCTCGGCCTTCCAATTTTATGATATACTACACAAAAATTTAAAACAAAAATACGCCAATCAAATCAAAAATAGTAATCATCTAAATATCCAAAATATCATAAACGATGTCAAATTCTATACAAGTCATTGCTGAGAGTTACAAAGATACAAAGTGTACCAAATACAATCAAATTTTAAAAGGCATTAATGTGGAGGTTCATGTGTAAACCTTTTCCAAATCTTAGCAAGTTTTGCACCATTTCTTACCTCAATATATTTGGCGTTCTTTGTTCTCAAAAGTTGTCTTTCTTTATCTCTTGTGATTAGTCATCTTTCAAAAAGATAATTTTCTCTAGCTTGCTCCATCTCTATCGTCGTAAGACAACGCCAACCCCATAAAAATGTATCTAACACTTATGATGTTCCAACTGCATCCTATCGTTTTCATCCTTTGTATCCTGAAAACATATTGAATCTATTTAGTCCATTTTCTATGAAAGAGTAAGTGCCTAAACATAAAGACAAATCATACACATATCTAGTGATGCAATTAATTATACTTGTGAATTTAGATAACTTGTTTATGGTTCATTTATGGATTCAAGATGATTACCCGCACAAGTAACATCTTCCATCCAAGTGAAATCATTCCATCTAGGCTTTTATAAGTGAAATTATGAGCAAGTTCCTAATTAAAGCTTCAGCTCAACAAACATATATATATATAGATTGACTAACATGCATATACTAAACCAATTATTAATATAAAGTCAAGAACTTGTAACAATATGAAGCTATATAATAACGCGATGATATCTAATAATGTAGTTTTATAGCAACTGGGTATGATACTATTTCACAATTAGTAGCAACATAAAATGTGAAAAAATCAAAAAAATCTTAAAATCATCATGTTAATTAAAGCCAATTGACACCTATGTAACATCGTATCCTAGACTACAACAATGTAAATGAGTTATGTACATACAAATCATTTTGTTTATCCAAGACTAAACCAACTATATAACAAAATGATTATATGTGTTCAAGTGAATCTACATCTAGGTTAAAAAACGGAATTAAAGTGTTCAAAAGAAGTACCATAAAAGCATTCTCTTAGAGTATATCCCAAGATGCAATATATGTATCATTCCTTAGTCTTTGGCGTCCATTAGATGTGTTATAAATGTCACTGGCCGATATGGTCTACAAATTCCTTATCTAGTCTTCAAATCTTTAATCTTTGGGGTTTGGGTTAAGAATACCAAATTGTTCTTTCATCGAATAAAAGAAAGAATAAATAAAAATTACTACAATTGATGATGAAATTTAATATAAAACATATTAAACTACTTGATCTGTAAAGAAAACCACTCGAAATTGCAAAAATTACATTTGACCTATGAACATGGTTGCGGAAGATCGGTGATAGCGGTGTCGGTTTGTGAGTAGTAGCATAGTGGTGGTACACTAGAGGTGGTGGAAGAAGTCATGGTATCGTTTGCTTGGCGACGGTAGAAGCAGCCGTGTGTGAGAGTTGGGAGAAGAATATGAATGGTGTAGGGTTTCAATAGTAAAATAGATAAAAGAGGGAAAACATAGGCATGAGACTTTGAGGAAAAAATGAGCGGGATATTAGAATTTTTTGGGATAAGCTTAGGAAAATTTTGAACCTATTCTTACAAGAATGGATACTAATTCAATTACATAAAAGTAAAAAACTTTTAAAATAAAAAATGTACAAATTTGGTTTACCTATCCATAAAAATCTAGTTATGATATTTATAAAACAATCAAAAAAATATTCATTAAAATCATACGAATTATAAGGTTAATAATTTTGAACATTTGTTAATAACAATAATCTAAAAAAAACATAAAAATCAAGGTTGCAAAAATCTTGAATCATTAGCCGGGCGATCGACCACCTTGTAGCTTGTAATCGGTCTAGGCGGGATTAATCGGTGATTAATCGGATTGCCATTTCTTGCAAAATTTAGGTATTTTTGGCAAGGTTTGTGTATTTCCAGTGAGTATTAGGTATTATTGGCAAGATTTCTTTCTAAACACATAGAAACCTCAAACTCCTCAAATCAACAATAACACGCTTAGGACACTGCGCATCATGACCAAAAACTAAACAGGTTTCACATCTCGAGGGTTTTCATTCATATTCCATCTTAATAGTATGAATCATGACAGTATTTCTAATCGGGTTAGGCACTAAAATTAACATTGTGTCCTTAAGAGCTCATTAGCTCTTATATCAACTAAAGAACCCACATAATCAATACACCCCAAGATTGCATACATGCGATGGTAGTACATGAATCTAACATAACGAGGGTTCCAAGACAAGTGGCTATAGCACTCAAACCATCTGCTATAAATGCCAAGACAAGAACGTCATGAAATTTGATCCAAACAGTAATACAGTAAGTTCCTCTTTTGACAACTTAGAACTTGGAGTTCATTTCCTCAAGATAAATGAAGCATTTCGAATCAGCCATAGACAATGCTCTAAAACCCCTTCCAAACTAGTTGCACATGAGAATTAAATGAAGAAGAAACCATTTTTATCCCCTATAACTCTTTATACACCATATTTCTTCAAAGTATTCAAGATATAACTCTCCACAACTGGAAACGCCACTTTCTTCTCAAGAAAATACCCATATAGATTATTTTCAAACCTTGCATGCACTTATAAACCGAAGACAAGAGAATTAAAACATCAGCCAATTCAGTTTGTTCCATTTCAAGAGTATGAAAATTCACCTTTTTTTGATTAGACTCCTAATGAAGAAAGCTAGAAGAATTATGAGGACTATGCATACCATCAATAAACTCCATGTGTTCTTGTATGATCAATAATGGGTTTCTCCATACCACCACTTGATTCAGAGGTCGTGGATATATTACCAGCTCCCAAATCATTTTTCACACCAGCAACTTCTTTCACATTAGCATTAATTGTCACATGACGCGGATACGTGGTCTTGTTCAGAATGGATTTCAAAGGAAGACCACCAAGGTTTTCACCAGCTCCCTTTTCCTCATTCATATTAAACTAAAATCTCCACAATAAGATAAACACTACCTGGTAACCTAGTGTGGTATATCCTATATCATAACACGGGGTCGATTCTTGGATCTGGCTAGTTTCTAGAGAGAGAAACACTAGAGAGAGAATAGTCTAGAGAGAGAAAGTGTTTCTTTTGTAAATGAAATAATGAACTAGCTTGTCTCTTCCAAAGCTGGAAGAGACTATATATAGTACTTACAATATACCGGGTATTAGTACCCGACTTAAAACCGAAAAACGTACTATTAACTATTAAACTACGAGCTATAATAAACAGTAAAATACACGGGGTGACCGAGTCTTTTTCTAATATCTAACACCTAGCAATAGAAAAATTTAATAATAGGCGCATAATCAATCAGAAACGCAATTCAAAATTCTTAGAAACGAATGGAACCCTAAAAACTGGAACCCTAATTTGTTTAGTTACAATCGAAACAACAAGGGATTGATCTTACCACAAACAAAAAAGACCATGGTCAAGAGAGTAGTCGTGTTATGGTTTAAAAAAACAATTCTCCAAGTCGATTTTAGAACAACCGTCTTTTAAAAACCCTAAAAATGAATAGCAGAAACCTGGTAACCTAGCAATAGCAAAATTTAATAATAGGCGCATAACCAATCAAAAACGCAATTCAGAATTCTTAGAAATGAACGGAACCCTAATTCGTTTAGTTACAATCAAACCAACAAGGGATTGATCTTACCACAACAAAAAAAGACCATGATCAAGAGAGCATTCGTGTTATGGTTTAAGAAAACAATTCTCCAAGTCGATTTTAGAACAACGGTCTTTTAAAAACCCTAAAAACGAATAGCAGAAACCTAAAAACTTTGAACAACTAATCGAATCAAGGATAAGAGATGAGAAAACACAAATGTTAAAGCGCCATTGATCACAGACGGATGGTAAGAAGAAAGGCAAATAGGTTAAGGGATTGATGGAGATCAGAATTTTAGGGTTTTTTATGGATGCCGGCAATAGGGGAGTAGAGAAAATTTTCCATTTAAAACCCTAGGAATGAGCAACATTAAAAGAGTAGAGTTACAAGCTTTCAAACTACTGTTATTATGCGTAGATCTTTTTTTAGCATTGTCAACAACTGGTATTTTAGATAGAATGTTGATATACGCTTGGTGCATATGTTTCTCTACTTATATGCACCAAGCGTATATCTGCAAAATATGATTATCAAAGTCTGTGGGTCCTAAAGCTATCTTTATATATTGCTCCCTGTTATTCAATGCGAGTTTATGTTAGCTAACTTCTTTGTTTCAGTAGCTAGCTAGTTCAATGTTATTATGCCAACGTCGTCTTAAGCCTCTGTGAACTTATCACTTATGGTTTACTCTAGGTATGTTTACCCTATTAGATCACGCGACTACAAAAGGAAGCGCAGTTGAGATATTTCTTTGGTTCAACATGTATAGCATACCACAAAGGCACAAACACCAGTTAATTGTTTATGCCAAGAATAAAACAAGTAGGTGAGAGTAATAAAAATTAATGACAAAGTACTATCCGGGGTATTTATAAACCCGCTACAAAACACGATGAAATATAGTCTATAATAGAAATAGGATTTAGTTTCGGTATTGCCCTTATGCTCATCCATGAGGAGAAGATCACCAACAACTTTGAATGGATAAATTGGACATGTACGCATTAGGTTGATTCCTGCAAGAAGTTCATCGCTTGACTCAATCATTGTTTGCACCTTTTCACCTTCCAATGCTTTAAAAGCATTGAATTTTAGTCTTAAGGTAACAATATTGGTATCTCTTATAGCAGAGGGTCCCTCATGAGCTAAGATTAGGTCATTCCATATAGCTTTAGCAGTGGTACACTTGATGATAGATTTCATAACATCATTTGAAAGACATGAGATAACGATGCTTTTTAATCTCTTATCTTGATTTGTAAGTTTTCTGTCCTCAGGTGACCATTGTTTTTTAGGTTTGGTTAACGGGTTTGTAGAGGTGGACAATGGTAACATGGGCACAAAAGGTCTATTTTCTAGTACTTCAAGAAGATAAGGTTCAAGATCATCAAGGTAAACCAAGAACCTATCTTTCCAACTAGAAAAATCCTCTATATCAAAAGCAAGATCATTTATGACATGAGAACCTCCTCTTGAATCAAAAAGTTGAGGAAGATCCTCATTAACAACATTTTGAACTACATTAGTTGTAGTCATGTTGTTAGATTTGTCAATATGCATGGTGTCAACTCTGTTAGAACTACTAACATTACCAGGATTTGTTCCTAGAGGTGGTGGGATAGGTGGTATAGTTCCAGATGTAATTAGATCTTGATTTTAAAACCAAAAATGGTTTATGAAATGTTTTGTTAATCAAACACCACTCTAATACCAATTAAAAGTCCCAATTAACACGTCTCTTAGAAAATATAACACTTATCTTTAAACAAATAATACAAGTAATAATTTTTCATTCGTGTAATGCTTCATTGATATAATCAAGTATTAGAAAGTGCTATAGATCGGAATTGTTGAATGACAATGTAAGGTTACCCTTTGAACAAGTAAACTTGAAAAATGTAGCGCCTCAGAAAAATTTAGAACTCCTTGTCGTTTTACGTAAAGGTATGTACCGCAAGAAATTGAAAATTTACCGTTACTTTCCAATAAAAGTTATCCTTCAAGCGGCATACAACATTTTACGCTATTTAAGAGTTATAATAACGCGTATAAATCATCATTTTGTTTACGAATAAAAAAGGGGTACTTTAGAAAACACGTAGCAATAAAAAAAATCATAGTTTTCACGCCTTGCGAAACAAAGTCGCACGACTATGTTATTTTGTGAACCCGTCCATACTTCAATAAATAAAACTAATAATGGACAATATTTAAATATTACTAAATAAACAATATACCTTGACATTTCATTACCTCAAATCTCTAATATACAAATGCGTATCTAAGTCAATTAGTAGAAAAATTCAAAATAGGCAAGCCAACACTATCATTACATCTCTTACATCCAAGGTCCTACACCTTACGTTCTTTCGAAATCATTCACATACCACGTCTTGCTTCAAATTTCAATTCAACAAATAGCATCTATTCTTTAACAATATTAGAAAAGAGCAATCATAACAAATAGTATCATATACATCAATAGTATGTGTAAATAATGTCATTCACATGCATAGCCTCAGGAGACTAGTGAACACTTTACGTATAAATGAGGAACCATGCATGAACAATTCTATCGCAACTAAGATTTGAAAATAAGAATGAAAACAATACGGCTCGAGTAAGGATTTTCGTTGGGGCGCAAGAGCTAAGGGGACGACGGGTTACAAGGGGCCAAAAGTAGTTCGAGCTCTTATCATCATCATTCCTCCCCACTAATTAACAAGCTTGGCCCTCGGTAAGTCGCCCTCGTGGCTTAACGTCTAGCCTTATTATAACATTCACATTGTAAACCTACGTACGACCCAAAACCAAGGCACGTCTAGCCTTGGCATGCTAGACAAGGGCCTCAGCTTTGCATGACGTATACACGACCACATGGTACAAACCATGTGTGGTCTTTGTATCCATGCGCATGCTAACCCTAACATCATGCCATACATGAGATATCGACGTTAGGTTATACGTTCCTTGCACAACATTAGTATGCGTCGGCCATAACAGAAACCTGGGCTTAGCCGACTAGCATGCGATGAACCATAGTGAGCTTTGGCTCACCTGTTAGGACGTCGCAAACCTAAAGAAACTGAGCAAGGGTGTGCTCGTTGGGTTGTAATGAGACCTTGTAATACTCAACATTTCTTAGCATCTCAAAAACCATTAAAATACATGCATACACCACGAAAAGGATGCAACCACAGCAGCCGCTGTTGGGTCTGCTCAAAACGCACAGTCATCCTTGTGTCTCAACATTTAAAGACCTCGTAATCAAGCATTTGAGTCAGGATCATGCGGGTTTAAATGGAAGAACTAATTACACATGCTTGCATATATAATGTGGGAAGAAGGAAAACAAGTAGCAAATAATTAAGGGTGCGTTAGGTGCAAGAAGAAGACACCACAACAGTAGCTGTCAACCTACTATTGGGCTCGATCGAATCAGAAAAAGGAAAAGAAAGGGTGGCCATGTGGGGTTATATTATATAGAAATAATAATTGTGATATTTAACTTGTAAATCTTAGACGTAAAGAAGTATGGAAACATGCATGTTTTTGAGTCCTTGGTTCGTCCCTTGTCGAGACACAAATGAAATGGGTAAACTCGCTAACAAAACAGGATTTACTCAAAAGATAGAAGACTATAAAACAACGATTTTTGGCGAATTAGGAGTAATAATAACAAAATTAATTTATAAATGAATTTAACACGGTTAATATAAAATCTTTGACACTAAAAATATTAAAAGTTCATTCGGGTTTAAAACGTAGAAATTAAAAGGTGAAAAATCAAACTTTCGATAAACATTATTTTAAAGAATTAAGGGACTATACGTGACAATATGGAAACTTAAGGGTATTAGCGGTAAATATATAATAACTTAATTAAACGATTCGAACGAACAGCGATAAATAAAGACTGATAATTATAGGATTAACTTGTCAATTACGGTATGAATAAATATATAAACTTAGAAACCAACAAATGATGGCAATATATTCCTGAGGTATAGAACTTGTAGATATAAGTTGTGACGCATAATCAATCCTTGTATATGTGCCTATAGTCGCAAATTCACCCTTAGAGCCAACGGTTTAAATGACCTTTTGAAAACATAAAACGTTACCTCATAAACGACAATGCCTTATGACTCATTTGCATAATTCATTTCATACATTAAGTGTTAGAATATAAACTCAGATTGTCATAATTACTTAGGTGTTTGACTGAGTCGCTATTTGACGTGCATTGATCCGTTATCAGTTCCAGGCGATTAACTGACAAGGTGAGTATTCATAGCCCCTACTCTACTGTTTTAAATCATCTTTTGGGGTGAGAACATTGCTTATTTCAAATGTGTAAATACAAGTGCATATACTCATTACTGATTAGTCTAAGTTCCAATTTAACCCAAGTTGCCATCTGCCCGATTTATCATAAATCGTTAATTTCTTGTAAGCGCGAATGTTATGGATAGATCTATCGGGATTGACGTCCCTGTTTGTCTTGGACTGACATTAGTCAAGCAAACACAGTTTCATTTGAGTCAGATCACGGGTGTCCCGGGTTAGACACCTGCAAGGGCATTCATTCATTGTTGGTATATGTTAACGCTTCGGTGTCATGAGCTTAGACAATAGTAATGCAATTTATATGACTTTGTATCTGTTATATTGTCATATGTGGATGAAATCTTGTGATTCATAAACACTACATTTTTCTGCTTAAACAAACCTATGAACTCACCAACTTTATGTTGACACTTTAGCAATGTTGTCTCAGGTATTAAGAACGAAGATGCTATATGAAGTCTCATGCATTGCAGTCATTTCCCGTTATCTGAAGATCACTTGTACTATTTAAAAACGATGTCGTATTGTCTATTTTTATGCTTCCGCTGAATGTTTAAACAATTTATTATTTCCTAATTCAAGTGATCAATTTTCTTAAAACGTCTCATATAGAGGTCGTTCTGTATTGCTTAGAAGTATGATAATCATGAAGTCACACGCCCTCGGTTGCCATTATACTATGATATTTTAGGGGTGTGACAGATTGGTATCAGAGCTCTGAGTTATAGAGAACTAGGTTGCATTAGGTAGCACTAGACTATAACTACTTATCTGCTTAACATGCTTATTATGCTTCTATTGTCTGGCATTGCTGGTTTCTCAATATGGGGTACATAGGAATCAACAATCAAAGACCCTCTTTAAATGTCTTAAACCATTTTCCAACTTTTAACTAAACTGAGAGATTAGGCCTTAAAACTCAGATAACTGATATTATTATAACTTCTATATACTGACTAATGAACTGTTTTTTTAAAAAACAAACTATTAGCTGGAACAATAAGACAAAATATTAAGCTAAGTTTTTTTGGTTTTTTACACTATTTTAGATCAATAGACAATGTCAGGGACTAGAGATTTTGTGTAAATGACTAATGAACACAATTAAACATCAAGCAACAACTATTAAAAAGCAGTAAATAATGCTACTATAAGCAATTTTAAGACACTAACGCAATAAGGAGATTAAGTTAAGGCAAGATTAAGCTAAGGAGAACAGTATAACTAGATTATTTAAATGACAGCAAAGTAATAAGAAAAGGAAAAGAGATGAGTACCTCCACCTCAACTAAACAGAGGTGAATGCTCAAATTAAAGCTTACAAGAGTAGCTTAAGCTTATAGCTTTAAGCTCAATCAATTTCCTAATCTAATCCTAACTCCTGACCATCAGGAACTATTACCACTTGAATACTCAAAGCAGCCATCCAATTCCATGGAGTATTCAAGTTATTAGGAGCTTTTAACAGCTTATGAGAAATTGAAGCTTATGAAACAATATTAGAGAGTTATTCAAACCATTATGCATAAAGGTGAAAACATAAATTGCAAATTGGACAATAAGAAAACTGAATTTTATTGACTATAAAAACTAAGTACAAGCTTAAAAGAGAATTACATTAATTGAAAGACTAAAAGCATTACAATAAGGTAAAATTGAATAAGCTAAAAGCTACCCTAAATTCTACACTAGATACTAATCGTGAGTGTGAGTGGCTCCTTTTATAGGCCAAGATTGAAGCTTCCAGGCCATTAGACGCTCCTCCAGCTTTTGATCTTGACCCTTAATCCATAACTACTTTCAATCAGTTTAATCTTGATCGTCCATTGCTCTCCATGTATGATTAGCCAATGATTGGCCTTGGGATTGCCAACATGGCATCCCAAAATCGTCATTACGTACATCATAGGCTTCTAGAAGGGTTAACTTCACTTAAACGAGGTTAATTTTGGGTACATGGTAATTTTGGGACGATGGTGAACAGTGAAAAGGGTATTCCTGCCCTTTTCTTTTCTTATTTCATTGTTTGACCCGGTTTGACTTGGGCCATTTTTATATGAAAGGGTTTGAGCCATTGGTATTGTTTTTAGGCTCGGTTAAAGGTTTAGGATTTTGTGAAAGTGTTTTTATAACACTTTAACGACCGTTGGTCCCTTAGACTAACAAAGGACTAACTGTGTAATTGGTTTTAGGACTTTTGGAGAAATGTTTTAACATTAAAGGGCCATTTGGTAATTTCAAGGGTTTTTGTCTTCACATGAGTTGATCAAAGTTGACCATGGTTGACTTTTGTTGACCTTTGCTAACAAACACCCGGCTCTTGTGTACTCTTTCTGTCTCGTGTTCGTTTTTGTCCGGTTTTTAACTCTTTTCTTGTGATTTTTGTAATATCCGTACCTACACATCACAAAAGACAACATACATAATATACAAGCTTAATTTACATTTTTCATCTTTTTAGGGTCATTTTTGATATAAAAACGGATATGTGATTTCTCACATATCACTCTCCATGATGGAAATTCTCTAGACCGCTCGTCTAATTATCGACCATTAATACCCAACTTGGAAGTTCTGACGGTTCTATGCTTTCTCCTCGACCAACATTCTTTGAGTAGGGTTGGTGAATCTACGGGATGCCTCCGGATGTGATTAATGAAGTATGAATAAATGAGTTTACGTATATCCGCCATGATGTTCGTCTTCCTTTTGACTCAAAATTTGTTTGTGCGATCCATGCGTTGACTTCTCTCTTTTAATCGCCAGCCTTGTCTCCTTTGTACAAGTACCGATCCAAAACTTTCTTCGATTTGAGAATTGTTGTATGGATTTTCTTTTTCGGTTGTGTATCGACCGCCGCAAACTTAATGTGCCAACCGTGACCGTCTTATGAATTGACGACTTGATAAATTCTTCTTTTTCCTATTTTCTTATCGCCGACACTTATATTCTATTCATTCCTTTAAGGCCTTCACGGCTTTAAATTTGTGCCCTCATACCATTGCCTACACCTTATGTGATTGCTGTCACATGTTCTACCTTTGTTGCTATCTTGTTACTCTGCCAAACCCTGAGAACGTTCCATGTCTACCTTTGATGCGCTAAATACCTTCATGAAATTTACAAATTTTCAAGTTTTTATGAAAATGTTATGAATTTTTCACAAGTGTCTAAATTACCAAAACGACCTTCTCAAGTTAGAGTCGGTTCTAAACATCCTCCTTTGTACAATCTATAACTAATGTTTAAAATGACACAAAGCCCTACGTGTCAAGTTACATGTTTTATACATCACATTTTAATCATATCTTAATGAAATGACCGATTTTTCAACAAATGATTCTTAATGAATTGGAAAATAGATTTTCAAAATCGCAACTGCGAATCTGAGAGTTTAACAAAGCCTTTATACGTACCTTTATCTCAAAGGTTTTCAAAAGCACCAAAGTGATTATTGAACATATTTTACTTTCAATTGAACACCCTCTTTGTCAAGAAAAACCCAATAAGTATCTTAAAAATGTTGACCCACTAAGGATACATATCCGCCTTAATCTCTCAATGAAATAGTTAAAAAAAATTCTTTTTACTAGTGATTTCGTTTTCAAATCACCAAACCCTTGATAAATCCTTATAATGAAATTTTCATCATTTTAAGAATGACTTAACATTTTAATTCAATAACCGAACGAGCTTCACATTTTCATAATCTAGAAAGTGCCTAAGCCTAGTTTTAAAACAAAATTGAAACAAGTACCCTTACTCTTCCTCTCGATCGACCGTCGGTGATTAAAACAATATAAAAATACGGGACGGGTTTTTCTAATGTGACATTCCGTATTTTAATGTCAGTATGTAATTCATACCTTGTTCTCATTTTCTAGTAAAGTAAATTTTTGGGTTTTACGGTCCACGCGATTCGCGATTCCTCATTTCTTGTTAATCTTAAGTTGTTTTAGGCATTTTATCCGTGTGTTTACCGTGTTATTCTATCTTTGAAATCCCCCGGCGACCTTGAAAGCTAATTTTGAGATTGTTCGTTAAAATTCATGTATTAGTTACGATTAGTCAAAATCTCATGTTTTCGCTTAAAAATCGTACTTTTATTTATAAACGAGAAGATTTCTTCAGAAACAATTACCCGCAACTCTTCTTGAGCAAGTGTAAAGCGAATAGGAGAAATCGAGCGCCTGGACGTCGCTCCCGTAAAGAGGGGAGGATGTAAAACCCCGTATTTAAGGTCACTACTTATTCTGAATTTATAACTATTCTCTAAATCTTAAATAATTCATTTTATTATTTCAGTCGGTTTTTATTAAAATCGTCATTTAAATTCTTTCGCGAATTTTATATTTTATTTTTAATTATTTCCGATCGAGAAATCAACGAACTCCGTATTTTTAATTGTGAAAATTATTAAATTTTTATTTAATATATTTTTCATTTTATTATTATTTTATTATTCTATTCGTGTAAGTCGAACCAAATTAATAATTTGTTTTTATAAAAATTTAACGGGTGGGGTTAATTTTAGAGAGGGCTTTAAAAAAAGTGTATGTTTAACAAAAATTGGGCTGAAGGCCCATTCCCCTTTTTCTTTTGTTTTCGAATCCATAGCCCAAAACAATCACCATATTTTTTTATGTGTTCAAGTCCAACATTAAGATTTTTATAAACCTTTTCCTCTTTTATAAATCCAAGCATTACCATTTAGTTATAAACCCAACCCTACTCTTTTTTTATATAAATCGACACCAAAACAACACACACCATTATTTTTTTATACCGAAATATAGCACAATACCTAGATTCACGACTAAATTTTTTTTTGTTCCTCCTTATTTTTCTTCTGTTCGGAGCAACAGTCCACAAAAACCACTACTTCATACCAAAATCTTCCAAATCACTCTCATTCCATCTTAAATCAATCATAAACTAAACCCCATTAAACCTTAACAACAATAAACCTCCATGCATAAAGTTCTATCAAGATTTTAATTTTTGAAGATTTTTAATTTTTAGGGTGTTGATCTAATTAAGAGTAATTGAAGTATCAAGGGTTTAATAACAAGGTTTTATGTGTTGCACGATTTTTGCGTTGAGGTAAATTCAATTTTTGGGTCCTCATTGTCTCATCTGTGTGTTCGGCCAACATATCAAAACCACAAGGGTTTTGTAGGTTTTTGATATTTAATTGTTTCCCTATCTTTTGTAGTATTTTCTTGGTTTTGATTTAGTTTAATGAATGTATAAGCATGATGTAAATTTGATATTTGGGAAATCCAATGATTCATTTGTACAGAAGATGAGTTTTGATCTTTAAAAAAAGGAGTGTCTCTGATGAATGATTCATAGGTTTAGTATGAGTTATAGGTTAGTTTAAGCATATTGAAAGTGTTTGTGGTGAAAAATATTGAGGTTTTGAGAGGGTTTTGGAACCCTCATCTAGATCAGAAAGTTTGGGGCTAGGAAATAGCATATAACGAAGTGCAACTAAGATTTAATGGTTTAGGATGTTTAGAAATGTTTCTACTGAGTGTAGTGTAAAATTTGAGCTTCTAACTCTTAAAAACGAAAAAGTTATGACCGATTTTAGTTAGGAAATAGTTTTGACAAAATTCAGAAAATGGCAGTTTTTATATCCGAATTTGAGTCAACTTTGTGATGTTATAATATTGGTCGTGTCAAAAGATTTTCTAGGTTTTCAGGACCTTAAAGTTATCTACTTCGAGTCTACTTTCCAACGAACTAGGCCTCGTTAATTTTCAAAGTGTAAAAGTTAGTCAAAACCTTTGTATAAGATTAAGTGCTAAAACTGTGTAGGCTGTCCGAAATTTCGTTTGTAAAGATACTATGAGCAGGCGGGTCAAAACTTAATATTTTTGGACGAAATTTAATGGAGAGATTGTTACCTTGAATGTGTGACCTCCTGTATTTTTTTTTTTATTTTTTATAAAATTTTTAAGGGTGCTTGCTGTTCGCCAACTTTTGATACATTCCGAGGCCATGTTTGAAACTTATTTGTAATATGTTAGATAGAGTTTGTATAAAAGGTTAAAATTCATTAGGGTTCTAGGGAAACATAGTAGTGACTCATATAACATAGGACTGGAGAAGGGAGTATAAGCAAGTGTTGTGTTGTTTGGACACGTCGTTTAAGCAGTAACTAGTTAATAGTTAATCGGGTAATTTTTAGAAATAAGTGAATTGAAACAATAGTGAAGGGTGTTTACATGGATTCCTAAAGAACAAATTTTCATGCATATAATATAATTACAATAAGTTCACATTTATTATAATTGAAATATTAATTATATATTATCATTATTAATAGGTCATGGTTGATTTCCGGCGTCCTTTTCTCTCGTGATTTCTCGATTGACATTGCTTCTATTCACGGTGAGTTCATAGCCTCACCTTTCTACTTATAAATGTTTTTATATACATGCTAGTTTTATAAATAGAACACAAGTGATTTTCGGTATGTGGACCCGATTGTGACTAATTGCATAATTACTATTCGCAAATGCTCTAATTTCACTGCATGTTAATTACCTACGATGGGTAAGTGTTTAGTACATTAAGTCGGATCTATTGGGCAGTGGGACTGCTGTCTAGGGTGTGAATCCATGACGCGAATCCCCCTACGGACATTTTGTTTTGTATAGAGAATTCTTTAAGTATATTGCAATAATACCTAGTCTAGTGGGGGCAAATGATTAAATACTTTATATATGTTGGTTAAACGTTTCAGTGGCATGAGCTTAATGATTAGTGATTATAACTGTTTGATCCACAAGTTTTCGATGATTAAAAATATTGTGTTCACTTTTATTTCATAGAATCTCTATGGATTCACTAACGCTTTCGTTGAACTTTTTAGCATGTTTTATTCAAAGTAAATCAAGGTTAAAGACTTGGAGAACACGAGGAGGAGCTTGCGCTAAACTTTTGTTTCATCTTTTTAAAATCCATTCCTTTAATGAAAAACTTGTTTTAGTTTGTTTATGTCAGACTTGTATAATATTTTGGTAACGATGCTTTGGGACAACGCGTTTAAACTCTGAAACTATGGAATGGAAATGTATGTTAGTTTTTAAAACGTCTCTTTTCGAGTCGTTCTTTATATTTTATGACTGTTGTACCATTACTTAACACCAAAATAGTTGGTTCCGCTGGGGGTAAATTTAGGGGTGTTAAATGTATACACACACACACACACACACACACACACATATATATATATATATATATACACACACATATACATACATACATATATATATTATATATATATATATATATATAGATATATATATATATATATATATATATAATATACTATATTATATATGATATTTTATACTAAATATACATTTATATATATACATATATATAATATATATCATTTAGACATACGTTTGTATGTATATGTATATATATATATTATATATATATATATATTATATATATATATATATTTATATACGTATAAATACATATGTATTTCATATTATATATTTTTTTATATATAAATATATATACACACACACACATATATATATATATATAATATACACACACAATACACACCTCACAAATATATATTATATATATATAGATTATATGATATATTTATATATATATATATATAATATATATACGTATACATACATATGTATTGTCTACATATTATTTATATATCTACACGCACGATATACTATATTATATTTATATCATATATATAACACAGACATTACACCCAAGTTAATTATATATATATATATATATATATATATATATATATATATAAATATATGTATGTATATATATATATATATGTATGTATGAAGGTTATTGTGGTGTAGTAGCTTAAAGTTATTAAAAAAAGAAGTCATCTTAACCATTGGATGTGTCATTAATGAGGATGGTTGATCAAAATTAAAAGGATGACAATATTGTTGTTTTTTATATATTGATGGTAAGTTAGACAAGAATTTTTCGCATACTTTCATTCTTTGTCCTCCTTAGTTTTAGTTTCATTGACTTTCTCTTATGTTTTAAGCCAAATATACGACCATTAATTTTTTATATTAATGGCCTCCTTAATTTTACCTAGTGTTATATAAACACATTTACTGAGCTCGTCATAAAATATTGCTCATACATGACACATGACATTGAACTCAAATATGAGTACATAACACACGATGTTGAATTTGTACACAAAGAACAACTCGTACACGAAGTGCAACTCCTACACGAAGAGCAACTCGTACATGAAGAGCAACTCGTACACAAAAAAAACAACTAGTACACGAAGAGCAACTCTTACACGAAGAGCAACTCGTACACAAAGAATAACTCGTACAAGAAGAGAAACTCCTACTCGAAGAGAAACTCGTACACAAAGAACAACTCATACACGAAGATCAACTCATACACGAATAGAACTATACACAAAGAACAACTGTACATGGAAGAGAAACTCTTACACTACGAGAAACAACTAGTACCAAAGAACAATGTATATAGAGCAACTCTAACGAAAGACCAATCGTACACAAAGGAACTCGTAATATGAAGATACAACTCCTACATGAATGGGCAGAAAATCGTACACAAGAACAAACTCGTACACCAAGAACACTCCTACACGAAGAGAAAAAAGAAGGTATATTAAATATCTTTTTAAAAATTAACTAAATTTGATTTCTAAAAAGATATTTACAAAAAAATGACATTCAAGAATGGGGTGGGAGAATTTAAGTGGCAAAGTGGCTTGTACGAGAAAAAAGAAGGTATATTCATGTTAATGGTGTATGGTTAACTGGAATTGAAGAAGGACAATTCTAACTTACCTGTGATTAAATAAGCTTACCAATATACTTACTGATATAGAAAAGTAATTAATTTTATTTTTGATATTCATTTAATAAAATTAATGTCATGTTAATCAAAATAGTAGATCTAACGATCTAAAACGCTTTAGATTTTAACAACTTTAAGGTACTACACTACTTTAACTAAAATATATATAGAGGAGGGTTATTTTGGTGTAGTAGCTTAAAATTATTTAAATAAGAAGTCATCTTAACCGTTGGATGTGTCATTAATGAGGATGGTTGATCAAAATTAAAAGGATGACAATTTTTTGGTTTTTTATATATTGATGGTAAGTTGGATAAGAATTTTTCGCAGACTTTCATTCATTGTCCTCTTTAATTTTAGTTATTGACTCTCTCTTATGTTTTAAACCAAATATACATCCATTATTTTTTATATTAATGGTTCTTACTTTTAGTAGTGGTATATAACACATTTTATGAGCTCGTCACAAAATATGGCTCACTAATGACACTAGACATGGAAACTCAATATGAGTACATAACACACGATTTTCAACTGTAACAAAGAACAATCATACAGAAGAGGGCAAAAATCCTACACGAAGAGAAATCGTACACAAAGAACACTCGTACATGTAGAGATACTCGTACACAAAAAAACAATCGTACAAAGAGCAACACATACTCGAAGAGTAAACTTATAAACAAAAAACACTCGTCAAGGAAGAGCAAACACCTACAGTAAAAATAGCAATTGTTAACAAAGAAAAACTCATACACGAGATCAATTCCCTATACGAAGAGCAGCTCGTAACAAAGAACAAAACTACATGAAGAGAAACTCCTACACCAAGAGCAACTAACTCATCACAAAAAAACAACTCGTACATTAAGAGTATCTTAAAAAGACAAATTGTACACAAAGACAACTCGTAATGAGAAGAACTAATCCTACTTGAAGAGAAAACTCATGCACAAAGCAAACAACGGTACACGAAGAAACACTCCTACATAAAGGGAAAAAAAGACGGTATATTAAATAATTCATTTAGAACTCAACTAAATTTGAATTTCTAAAAAGATATTTACAAAAAATGGACTTTCAAAGGAAAATGGGGGGTGAATCATTAAAGTGGGGGGTGGAATTGTAGGAGAAAAAAGAAGGTATATTAAATGTTAAATGGTGATGGTTAAATGGCATTGAAGAAGACAATTTCTAACCTACATTTGAATTAAATAAAGATTAATCAATATACCCTCAATGATATAGAAAAGTAATTAATTTTATTTTTGATATTATTTTAATGAAATTATGTCATGTTAATCAATACTAATAGATCCAACAATCTAATATGCTTTTATTTAACAAACTTTAAGGTATACATACGTTAACTAAACATCTATATTAGAGGAGGGTCTATTGTGGGTGTAGTAGATGGAAAATATTTAAATAAGAAGTATTCTTAACCGTTGGATGGATATCGATATTGTGTCATTAATGAGGATGGTTGATCAAAATTAAAAGGATGACAATTTTTTGGTTTTTTATATATTGATGGTAAGTTAGATAAGAATTTTTCGCAGACTTTCATTCATTGTCCTCTTTAATTTTAGCTTCATTGACTCTCTCTTATGTTTTAAACCAAATATACGACCATTAATTTTTTATATTAATGGCCTCCTTAATTTTAGCTTGTGGTATATAAACACATTTACTGAGCTCGTCACAAAATATTGCTCATACATGAACACGACATGACTCAAATATGCGTACATTAAACACACGATGTGAATTGAACTCGTACACAAAAGAATCAAATCGACACGGAGAGCAACTCTACACGTAATGAGCAACTCGTACACAAAAGAACAACTCGTAATGAAGAGCAACTTGTACACTAAAAAAAACAAACTCGTACATAAAGAGCAACTATAATGAAGGGGGGGAAAGGTAACTCGTACACAAAGAACAACTCGTACAAGAAGAGTCATACATGAATAGAAACTCGTACACAAGAACCAAACTCGTACATGGAAGATCAATCCTTACGAAGTGCAGCTCGTACCCAAAGAACAACTTTTAGATGAGAGAGACTCAACACCAAGCGTAACAGACTCATACACAAAGAACAACTCGTACATGAAGAGCAACTCCTAACGAAGACCAACTCGTACACAAAGAACAACTCGTACATAAAGAACAACTCCTACATGAAGAGAAACTCGTGCACAAAGAACAACTCGTACACCAAGAACATTCCTACATGAAGAGAAAAAAGAAGGTATATTAAATATCTTTTTAGAAATCAATTAAATTTGATGTTCTAAAGTATTTACAAAAAACATGGACATTCAAAGAAAATGGGGGTGAATCATTAAAGTGGGGTGGAATTGTACGAGAAAAAAGAAGGTATATTAAATGTTAAATGGTGATGGTTAAATGGAATTGAAGAAGACAATTTCTAACCTACATTTGATTAAATAAAGATTACTCATTATACCCATAAGGATATAGAAAAGTAATTAATTTTATTTTTGATATTCTTTTAATGAAATTAATGTCATGTTAATCAAAATAGTAGATTCAACGTTTTAAAACGCTTTAGATTTTAACAACTTTAAGGTACTACACTACTTTAACTAAAATATATATAAAGATGGGTTATGGTGGTGTAGTAGCTTAAAATTATTTAAATAAGAAGTCATCTGAACCGTTGGATGTGTCATTAACGAGGATGGTTGATCAAAATTAAAAGGATGACAATTTTGTAGTTTTTTATATATTGATGGTAAGATAGATAAGAATTTTTCGTAGACTTTCATTCATTGTCTTCCATAATTTTAGCTTCATTGACTTTCTCTTATATTTTAAACCAAATATACAACCATTAATTTTTTATATTAATGGCCTCCTTAATTTTAGCTAGTGGTATATAAACACATTTACTGAGTTCGTCACAAAATATAGCTCATACATGACACGGGGGGGGGGGGGGGGGGGGGGTGGGGGGGGGGGGGGGGGGGGGGGAAAACATTGAACCAAATATGAGTACATAACACACGGTGTTGAACTCGTACACAAAGAACAACTCGTACACGAAGAGCAACTCCTACACAAAGACCAACTCGTACATAAAGAACAACTCGTACATGAAGAGGAACTCGTACATAAAAAAAACAACTCGTACATGAAGAGCAACTCATACACGAAGAGCAACTCGTACACAAAGAACAACTCGTACAAGAAGAGCAACTCATACACAAAGATCAACTCCTACACGAAGAGCAACTTGTACACAAAGAACAACTCGTACATGAAGAGAAAGCCCTATACGAAGAGTAACAACTCATATACAAAGAACAACTCGTACATGAAGAGCAACTCCTAACGAAGACCAACTCGTACACAAAGAACAACTCCTACATGAAGAGAAACTCGTGCACAAAGAACAACTCGTACACCAAGAACACTCCTACATGAAGAGATAAAAAAAGGTATATTAAATATCTTTTTACTAAATTTGATTTCTAAAAATATATTTATAAAAAACATGGACATTAAAGGAAGATGGGGGTGAATCATTAAAGTGGCGGGTGGAATTGTACGAGAAAAGAATGTATATTAAATATTAAATGGTGATGGATAAATGGAATTGAAGAAGAAAATTTGTAACATACATTTGATTAAATAAAGATTACCAAATATACCCTTAATGATATAGAAAAGTAATTAATTTTATTTTTGATATTCTTTTAATGAAATTAATGTCATGTTAATCAAAATAGTAGATTCAACGATCTAAAACGCTTTAGATTTTAACAACTTTAAGGTACTACACTACTTTAACTAAAATATATATAAAGGAGGGTTATTGTGGTGTAGTATCTTAAAATTATTTAAATAAGAAGTCATCTGAATCGTTGGATGTGTCATTAACGAGGATGGTCGATCAAAATTAAAAGGATGACAATTTTGTAGTTTTTTATATATTGATGGTAAGTTAGATAAGAAGTTTTTCGCAGACTTTCATTCATTGTCCTCTTTAATTTTAGCTTCATTGACTTTCTCTTATGTTTTAAACCAAATATACGACCATTAATTTTTTATATTAATGGCCTCCTTAATTTTAGCTAGTTGTATATAAACACATTTACTGAGCTCATCACAAAATATTGCTCATACATGACACACGACGTTGAAATCATATATGAGTACATAACACACGATGTCGAACTCGTACACAAAGAGCAACTCCTACGTAAAGAGCAACTCGTACACAAAGAACAACTCGTACATGAAGAGCAACTCCTAACGAAGACCAACTCGTACACAAAGAACAACTCGTACATGAAGAACAACTCCGGCATGAAGAGAAACTCGTGCACAAAGAACAACTTGTACACCAAGAACACTCCTACACGAAGAGAAAAAAGAAGGCATATTAAATATCTTTTTAGAAATAAACTAAATTTGATTTCTAAAAATATATTTACAAAAAACATGGACATTCAAAGAAAATGAGGGTGGATCATTAAAGTGGCGGGTGGAATTCTACGAGAAAAAAAGGTATAATAAATGTTAAATGGTGATGGTTAAATGGAATTAAAAAAGACAATTTGTAACATAAATTTGATTAAATAAAGATTGCCCAATATAACTTTAATGATATAGAAAAGTAATTAATTTTATTTTTGATATTCTTTTAATGAAATTAAAGTCATGTTAATAAAAATAGTAGATCCAACGATCTAAAACGCTTTAGATTTTAACAACTTTAAGGTACTACACTACTTTAACTAAAATATATATAGAGGAGGGTTAATATGGTGTAGTAGCTTAAAATTATTTAAATAAGATATCATCTGAACCGTTGGATGTGTCATTAACGAGGATGGTTGATCAAAATTTAAAGGATGATAATTTTGAAGTTTTTTATATATTGACTTTCTCTTATGTTTTAGCTTCATTCATTGTCCTCCTTAATTTTAGCTTCATTGACTTTTATGTTTTAAACCAAATATACGACCATTAATTTTTTATATTAATGGCCTCCTTAATTTTAGCTACTGGTATATAAACACATTTACTAAGCTAGTCACAAAATATTGCTTATATATGACACGCGACATTGAACTCAAATATGAGTACATAACACACGATGTTGAACTCGTACACAAAGAATAACTCGTATACGAAGAGCAACTCCTACACAAAGAGCAACTCATACACAAAGAACAACTCGTACATGAAGAGCAACTCGCACACAAAAAAACAATTCGTACATGAAGAGCAACTCATATACGAAGAGCAACTCGTACACAAAGAACAACTCGTACAACAAGAGAGACTCCTACAAGAAGAGCAACTCGTACACAAAGATCAACTCCTACACGAAGAGTAACTTGTACACAAAGAACAACTCTTACATGAAGAGAAACTCCTACACGAAGAGCAACAACTTGTACACAAAGAACAACTCGTACATGAAGAGCAACTCCTAACAAAGACCAACTACCAACGGGCATTTGGTCCAATGGTATGGTGGTTTTTCCCTCCTAGGCAAGGTCTCATGTTCGAGTCTTGTCTAGGGCGATAGGGGTTTCCTCCCGCGTGTGTAAAGGGAAGGGTGCCATTGCCTTCTGGGCTGGACCCAACCTGGTTGTGTGGGCTCGCTACACCTTCTGGGCTAGGGGCCATGTAGCCACAAATTGCCGTTCTAAAAAAAACGAAGACCAACTCGTACACAAAGAACAACTCGTACATAAAGAACAACTCCTACATGAAGAGAAACTCGTGCACAAAGAACAACTCGTACACCAAGAACACTCTTACACGAAGAGAAAAAAGAAGGTATATTAAATATCTTTTTAGAAATCAACAAAATTTGATTTCTAAAAAGATATTTACAAAAAACATAAACATTAAAAGAAAATGGGGGTGAATCATTAAAGTGGCAGGTGGAATTGTAGGAGAAAAGAAGGTATATTAAATGTTAAATGGTGATGGTTAAATGGAATTGAAGAAGACAATTTGTAACATATATTTGATTGAATAAAGATTACCCAATATACCCTTAATGATATAGAAAAGTAATTAATTTTATTTTTGATATTCTTTTAATGAAATTAATGTCATGTTAATTAAAATAGTAGATCCAACGATCTTAAACGCTATAGATTTTAACAACTTTAAGGTATTACACTACTTTAACAAAAATATATATAGAGGAGGGTTATTGTGGTGTAGTAGCTTAAAATTATTTAAATAAGAAGTCATCTGAACCGTTGGATGTGTCATTAACGAGGATGCTTGATCAAAATTAAAAGGATGACAATTTTTTAGTTTATATATATAATGGCCTCCTTATCCTTTTATCTTCCTTATTCATTGTCCTCCTTAATTTTATCTTCATTGACTTTCTCTTATGTTTTAAACCAAATATCCGGCCATTAATTTTTTTATATTAATGGCCTCCTTAATTTTAGCTAGTGGTATATAAACACATTTACTAAGCTCGTCACAAAATATTACTCATACATGACACACGACATTAAACTTAAATATGAGTACATAACACACAATGTTGAACTTGTACACAAAGAACAACTCGTACACAAAGAGCAACTCCTACACAAAGTGCAACTCGTACATAAAGAACAACTCGTACATGAAGAGCAACTCGTATACAAAAAACAACTCGTACATGAAGAGCAACTCATACACGAAGAGCAACTCGTGCACAAAGAACAACTCGTACAATAAAAGCAACTCCTCCACGAAGAGCAACTCGTAGATAAAGATCAACTCCTACACGAAGAGCAACTTGTATACAAAGAACAACTCGTACATGTAGACAAACTCCTACACGAAGAACAACAACTAGTACATGAAGAACAACTTGTACATGAAGAGCAACTCCTAACGAAGACCACCTCATACACAAAGAACAACTCGTACGTAAAGAACAACTCCTACATGAATAGAAACTCATGCACAAAGAATAACTCGAACACCAAGAACACTCCTACACGAAGAGAAAAAAGAAGGTATATTAAATATCTTTTTAGAAATTAACTAAATTTGATTTCTAAAAAGATATTTACAAAAAACATGGACATTTAAATAAAATGGGGGTGAATCATTAAAGTGGCGGGTGGAATTGTACGAGAAAAAAGAAGGTATATTAAATTTTAAATGGTGATGGTTAAATGGAATTGAAGAAGACAATTTGTAACATGTATTTGATAAAATAAAGATTACCCAATATACCCTTAATGATATAGAAAAGTAATTAATTTTATTTTTGATATTCTTTTATTGAAATTAATGTCATGTTAATCAAAATAGTTGATCCAACGATCTAAAACGCTTTAGATTTTAACAACTTTAAGGTACTACAAAACTTTAACTAAAATATATATCGAGGAGGGTTATTGTGGTGTAGTAGCTTAAAATTATTTAAATAAGAAGTCATCTGAACCGTTGGATGTGTCATTAACGAGGATGGTTGAACAAATTAAAAGGATGACAATTTTGTAGTTTTTTATATATTGATGGTAAGTTAGATAAGAATTTTTCGCAGACTTTCATTCATTGTCCTCCTTAATTTTAGCTTCATTGACTTTCTCTTATGTTTTAAACCAAATATACGACCATTAATTTTTTATATTAAAGGCCTCCTTAATTTTAGCTAGTGGTATATAAACACATTTACTGAGCTCGTCACAAAATATTGCTCATACATGACACATGACATTGAACTCAAATATGAGTACATAACACACGATGTTGAACTCATACACAAAGAACAACTCGTACACGAAGAGCAACTCCTACACAAAGAGCAACTCATACACAAAGAACAACTCGTACATGAAGAGCAACTCGTATACCAAAAAACAACTCGTACACGAAGAGCAACTCATACACGAAGAGCAACTCGTACACAAAGAACAACTCGTACTAGAAGAGCAACTTCTACACGAAGAGTAACTCGTACACAAAGAACAACTCGTACACGACGATCAACTCCTACATGAAGAGCAACTTGTACACAAAGAACAACTCGTACATGAAGAGAAACTCCTACACAAAGAGCAACAACTCGTACACAAATAACAACTCGTACATGAAGAGAAACTCCTAACGAAGACCAACTCGTACACAAAGAACAACTCGTACACGAAGAACAACTCCGACATGAAGAGAAACTCGTGCAAAAAGAACAACTCGTACACCAAGAACACTCCTACACGAAGAGAAAAATAAGGTATATTAATATCTTTTTAGAAATCAACTAAATTTGATTTCTAAAAAGATATTTACAAAAAACATAGGCATTAAAAGAAAATAGGGGTGAATCATTAAAGTGACTGGTGGAATTGTACAAGAAAAAGGAAGATATAGTAAATGTTAAATGGTGATGGTTAAATAGAATTAAAGAAGACAATTTGTAACATATATTTGATTAAATAAAGATTACCCAATATACCCTTAATGATATAGAAAAGTAATTATTTTTATTTTGGATATACTTTTAATGAAATTAATGTCATGTTAATCAAAATAGTAGATCCAACGATCTAAAACGCTTTAGATTTTAACAACTTTAAGGTACTACACTACTTTAACTAAAATATATATAGAGGAGGCTTATTATGGTGTAGTAGCTTAAAATTATTTACATAAGAAGTCATCTGAACCATTGGATGTGTCATTAACGAGGATGGTTGATCAAAATTAATAGGATGACAATTTTGAAGTTTTTTATATATTGATGGTACGACCATTAATTTTATATTAATGGCCTCCTTAATTTCAAACCAAATATAAGACCATTAATTTTTTATATTAATGGCCTCCTTAATTTTAGCTAGTGGTATATAAACACATTTACTGAGCCGTCACAAAATATTGCTCATACATGACACATGACATTGAACTCAAATATGAGTACATAACACACGATGTTGAACTCGTACATAAAGAACAACTCGTACACGAAGAACAACTCGTACATGAAGAGCAACTCGTATACAAAAAACAACTCCTACATGAAAAGCAACTCCTAACGAAGACCAACTCATACACAAAGAACAACTCCTACATGAAGAACAATCCTACATGAAGAGAAACTCGTGCACAAAGAACAACTCGTACACAAGAACACTCCTACACGAAGAGAAAAAAGAAGGTATATTAAATTTGATTTCTAAAAAGATATTTAGAAAAAACATAGGCATTAAAAAAAAATAGGGGTGAATCATTAAAGTGGCAGGTGGAATTGTACGAGAAAAGAAGGTATATTAAATGTTAAATGGTGATGGTTAAATTGAATTGAAGAAGACAATTTGTAACATACATTTGATTAAATAAAGATTACCCAATATACCCTTAATGATATTGAAAAGTAATTAATTTTATTTTTGATATTCTTTTAATGAAATTAATGTCATATTAATCAAAATAGTAGATCCAATGATCTTAAACGCTTTAGATTTTAACAACTTTAAGGTACTCACTACTTTAACAAAAATATATATAGAGGAGGGTTATTGTGGTGTAGTAGCTTAAAATTATTTAAATAAAAAGTCATCTGAACCATTAGATGTGTCATTAACGAGGATGGTTGATCAAAATTTAAAGGATGATAATTTTGTAGTTTTTTATATATTGATGGTAAGTTAGATAAGAATTTTCACAGACTTTCATTCATTGTCCTCCTTAATTTTAGCTTCATTGACTTTCTTTTATGTTTTAAACCAAATATACGACCATTAATTTTTTATATTAATGGCCTCCTTAATTTTAGCTAGTGGCATATAAACACATTTACTGAGCTCGTCACAAAATATTGCTCATACATGACACACGACATTGAACTCAAATATGAGTACATAACATACGATGTTGAACTCGTACACAAAGAACAACTCGTACACGAAGAGCAACTCCTACACAAAGAGCAACTCATCCACAAAGAACAACTCGTACATGAAGAGCAACTCGTACACAAAAAAACAACTCGTACACAAAGAGCAACTCATACATGAAGAGCAACACGTACACAAAGAACAACTCGTACAAGAAGTGCAACTTCTACACGAAGAGCAACTCGTACATAAAGAACAACTCGTACACGAAGATCAACTCCTACACGAAGAGCAACTTATACACAAAGAACAACTCGTACATGATGAGAAACTCCTACGCGAAGAGCAACAACTTGTACACAAAGAACCACTCGTACATGAAGAGCAAATCCTAACGAAGACCAACTCGTACACAAAGAACAACTCGTACACGAAGAATACTCTGATGTGTCGTTGTGAGTAGGTATTTTATGTATCAAGTTTTACTATTTAATTTATGCCGACTATAGCTAAAAACAAAACTCTAACAGGCAGTGTACCCGGTCAGATGGAGTTACGTCGTAAGTAGGGTGTCAATCACTAAGAGCGAGAAATACTTTATATTTATTAATACTTTGGTTTTTCTAATCTAAGTTAGTCTAATCTATGCTAAACCTTTGCTAAACCTATGTTAAT